>JAOTRN010000043.1:6714475-6726189 GCA_028566695.1 Bagroides melapterus | reverse complement strand
TTATATGGTTTGGGAAAATATTTAATAAAAAAAACAATCTACAAATAAACTTTGCTTTTAAAATCATTTTAAACCTTTTTAAAAAAAAATAAAAAAATTAAAAAAAAAAAAAAAAAAAAAAAAAGAAAGAAAGTGTCAGGACAAAATAGAAACACAATCAAGCAGGAATGAAAAGAAATAAAAGAGTGGAAACTGGCAGACTGATGTCTATCAGCAGTACGAGCTTAGCCTCAGGGAAATAAAGCGGATCTGAGAGGAATCCCAGCAGACTGGTGGCAGTGTACACTGTGGAAATTTCACATCCAGCTCTCAGTAAGTTGGAAAGATGCCCCACAGTGGGGGGTGGGAGGGTGGGGGGTGGTTGGGACACAGCTAAACTGTGTTTCCTTCTAATGCACTCTGGAGCCTCACTAATCCATTAAGATGAGCACTGAGCAGCCGTGTGACTCGTCACCCTCAGCAACACAATATTTTCACCTCCTGCATACACAGTACACCACTCCTCCACTCCTGTACTTCTGCCCTGACATTTTATTTTTTTTTTTAAACAGCTTGTTTGAGAAACCAGGAATTCATAGAGCTGTATTTCATGCATGGCCTGCAGACTAGCTCTGACATTCCCTCCTAGATGCTCACATAGGAAATCCTGTCTACGTCTACAGTTTGGTCTTTCTTGCTACTGTGGTTTTGCTAAGTTTCGAGACTAAACAATTGCTGTGCAGAGTAATGACAGGAACACGGATAACAGATGGTGTTTCTTTAAAACCCTTCACCTGCATAATGATTGTTTTTCACTACACGAGGTACACACTTTTCGGCCAATAAGAACAAAAAGAAAACAGATGTTTCAGCACCCTGTCTTAAAAATCAATCATTCAGAAATTACAAACAACTCTGGACCAGACTGAAAGTATTGGCATTGGTCAGGACACAGGAGTCCAGACCAGTGCCAGGCTGAAGCAATCAATCCTTGACACGACATGGTATTATTTTTATTTTTTTTCTGTTTCTGTTCAAAGGTTTAACTGCATTCTAGCTACACACGCACATCAGAACACATTTATCCATCTTAAATGTGTCCGACAGACACTGCCTTTTTCAGTTCACAGAGTAGAAAATAGACTTCTATAATCTGAAACAGAAACTGCATGCATTCGGTCTTACCTCTACGAGATCATCATCAAACAGCAACCAGAAGCCATGACTTTTCACAATAGTGATGTAATGACCACGATTTGGACCACTGAAACAGAACAAAGAAACGAAAAACAGTTAACTAGTGTGAGCAAAGCCATATTCTACCAATAACATTGACAGTTTTAATGGCGGTGATGGATTTTCTAGAGGTCTTGAATAAACTCCTACCTCCCACAGTGAACCACCACAGCCACGAGGTCATAGAGACGGTCGGGGTTGGTGGCGTCACCGGAGGTATTGAAGAGCCTCAGCTCCAGGGGGAAGACAACACGGTAGGAGAGTTTGGTATAGCGATGCAGCTGGTCCATATACTTAAAGCGCTTTAGGTGCAGGGCGAGGATCATGGGTAATTTCTTCACACGCATCCTGAAGTGAAAAGGAATGGTGACAAAACAGAAAAGTCAGCTCTTCTGCCAATCAAGTGTTGCTTTTATTAAACCTTCCCATGGTTGCTGTGTCCAGTAGCTACACTGCTACTGCTGAGTTAAGAAATCTTTAAAAACTCTGTATCTGTATACAGATGAAAAAGTACCGTTTCTGTGCCTCCTGCTTGCTCCGACACTGCTCACAGTAGTACTTGTATTCGCTGCATAACGTCTCTGTGTTACTGAAGCCCCTGAAAAGGGAGACATTTCACACCTGTTAGATTAATAATGACCACTGCTTTAAACTCACTGAACAATCATGGCTCCATATTCTCATGGCAACACAGTGACATGAGCCAAGGCAGTACAAAGCAGACAACTGTAAGAACAATCTTATTGGGGCGCTGTACACTTTATTTTTCTGTGAGGAAATTTGTAAAGACGTGCTGCTATTTTCTACACACTATATTTGTTGGTTGTTCAGTGGATGTTGTGGTTTTGCTCATGAGTGAGCCTTCAGTTCAGTTCTGCTCTGGCTACAGCACTCTTGCATCTTACTGTAGTTAATATCAGATAAGATGCATGACATCATAGGGAGGAACCCAATGACCAGAGGTTTCTTGCTGCCTATGGTTTTAATATATGAACATGGTATGTTTTTTTTGAGTCTTTGGAAGTGCAAACATTAGCTAGCTAGCTAACACGGAATGCTGTGCATGACATTAAAATGCATTGTGGATGAAGTAATGAAAAACTGGACATGTTATTCTCAAGCAGATATCTTTAACCCCCTCACCAGCTATGGATTTACCTGAGACAGTGTGTGATGGATGTGTTCTGCTCCACATCCACAGAGAGATCCAAGAAATCCTCGTCTTTACTGCTTACCTGAAGGGGTGACAATGAAAGGAACCATTAATATATTACAGATTTCTATTAATTTATGAGGAGATTTGCTTGAATCTTCAGTCATCATTAGGATCAAGGTGTAAGATGAAGTACAAGAGATGCATAGAGGACTCGTGTCTTCTGTAGAACTAAACATTTTAGTGCTGCCTTAGGTGCACTATGAAATGACAAACGATGGGTCATAAAAAATATATATATATAGAACTGTCAAGGAAACTATTCCACTCTCAAATGTCAGCTTTAATAAGTCAAAATGTAAACTAGCCCAGGAGGAGGAAGTAGACAAATCACTGTTAGACAGGTCATTCTCTTCAGCTCACCGCTTCACAGTTGAGGCAGCGTGTCTCGTTGGTCAGTGTGCCCTGGAAGATCTCATGCACCCACGTCTGCTGATTCTTCTCGACTGATTCAGCCTCTCCTGTGTTGCTCCCGCTTCCTCCTCCTCCTACTCCTGCTCCATTTTGTACCACCTTGCCGTTCTGCTGCCGCTCTTGGCTCTTCTCCTCCTGCAGCAGGTCGGCGATGGTGTTGAGCAGGTAATTGAGGAACTCGTGCGCATCTTGCTGCATGTAGTTGTCAAACAACTCTGATACAGAAAACATACATACAGAAGAGTGACGTGTTAATTCAAACGCAATAACGTGTGAGAGGAATGTCATGTGACAGAATTTATGTCATGCCAACAAACCCATAAAGGAAAGATTTAATCAAGTATTCAAGTTAAAAAAAATAAATAAAGCAATATATACATTTTTTCTCCATTACACACATTACAGGAATTGTGCTCAAGGGTCAAGTTACTCCAGTAAAAATTCCATTAGCCTGGTTAGTTGGTTTCTTCTTGTGCGACTAAAGTGAACATTGCATTGTTTGATTTCTCAGACTGCAGTTTAATTTGTTAAAACCTGACAGAGATGAAGCACAAACCATTATTTCAGGGGCGTAACAGCAACATGGCTAATAATTTCAATCCAGACAGAGTACTGAGTCATTTCTGTAACATCCACAATGTTATTTGTGCTACTAATTAGTGACTTGATTTAATTTCATCACAATGTGGATTTTTCCTTCCGTCATTAGCGATGAGCCACCACTGAGCCTTACTGTCAGAGACATAAATAATATTAGAGTAAACAAAATAATTAACCAAGCAGATGATAGTACAGGAAGAAGGAACCATGTTGATTTCTTCCTTAATGAACCTAATGCTTGCATCACGGCTCAATAAAATAAAAGACGACGCTGTGATTAATCCAGTCGTTGCTCAAGTTGGTAGACAATGAACGACAACCTCTAACCGACTCCTCAGAGGAAAAGTAGATCAGATTAACTTTAAATCAATTGCTTTGTTGTTAGTGGCTTCACCCTTGCACTACAGCAGCTTCATGCTGAGGGCTGAACACATGGTCTAGTCAGGAATGTCACTCTTAACAACATTTAGGTGGTACCGTTTTCCTTCCTCAGGCGTGAGATGAACTTCTTAGGAGGAATGACTCCCACTTTTTTCTTCTGAGTAGCAATGCTGTTGAAGAGATCAGCCAGGCAGGTGAGCAGGCTCTCTTTGCGCCGCGGTTGCACCTTGTAGGCCAGCACTTTCTCCCGGAATGGACGGCAGAAATACAGAGCCTGCAGCACTGAGTTACAGTAACAGGTGTTGCCAAACTGCAGAAAAAAGTCCCACAGGAAGAGAAGCCATGGGAGATGAATTTGTTATTTTTTAAAAATACAGAGTCAGATAAAAGCTTGTTAGCTACATCTAAGGGCTTGAAGGCATGTTCATTCAGTAAGTGAATCTTAATTATACTCTGTCATAAATTTTAAAGCAGGAGGCTTTAACAACCAGATAAGCTGCTAGGTTGTCAGATAAGAACAGGTGTTAAAGGTCTTTTTTTTTTTTTTAAGCGGAAGTGACTAAAAACAGACCAACACCAGATTTGCAGATGTCTGTGATATATTTAGCAAAGCTTTATGGTTAACCTACACAGTGGCACAAAAACAGGGGTCACTTACATTAACCAGACCAAAGTAGTGTTCATTTACAGGGAACTGTTCTGGTCCAATCTCCTTCTCCAAAGCTGAGGCATTGGCGCCCTGAAAAATAAATCCACAAGGGTGTATATCTCAGGTTCACACACTCACTATTGTAAGTCAGTACCTGAAAAAACTGTCCTGTTAAAATGAACAGGAACATCCTGTGTGAGGAAGCCTCGACATTAACAGGATACTCATACACTCGGAAACACGTGTTTAGTACTAACAAAGCACCTGCAAGCAGCCCAGCACTGTTCTTTATATCCACAATGAAGTAATGTCTCTGGTCATAAAAAAGTGCAACACAAAGTTTAAGTATAGTCTGAGTGGTTTAAAGAATTGAAAGGGCCTGTGTGACACTGCACAGTCTCATCCTGAGGTCAGTAACACAGTTTGTGCAGATGGTAAAACAGAGTAGTTTGTTATAATGATGCACCATTCCTATTCTTACTATTTTCAATTTCAATTTCATTTCCCCCAAATCCAGTCTCTACAAGCTTCCATGCAAATCATCTACGGTTAAGTGAATTTGTACCAAATTGTACAAGTGAAAGTAATATTTATTTAAGAAAAATAGAGATTAGTAGTCCAAACAGAATCCACGATTTTGAGTCTATAAACAGAGCAGTGTTTCAGGTTAAGACAAGTCACAATACTCACTGATCTTTAATTATGCGAGTAAATGAATGCCACAAAACCTAAGAATCAATACACTCTCAGAAATAGAGGTAACAAATTGTACTTTTACTCGTTTCTTCTCCTTGGATATTAATAAACTTCAGCTCCCACTGTTCCGATGTATTAGATTAATGTTCACAAATCTGACTGTTATAATGCACCTTCCATCCTCAAACTGGTCCAAACTATTGTATATCCTGCACGAATATACAGTAAATATTTTCTTTCATTTCTAATATATGTAACATTTTAAATGGATATTTGCACTGGCCACTTGGCACATCCTTCATTAGCATACAATTCATGTTGCTATTTCTATTACCTTTGTTTTTTTTCTTATGCTTCTTTATTACTATTATGAACCAGCACAAATTCCTTTACATGTAGATTCTACACAACCTGGCAATAAATCTGATTCTGATTCTTATCCATTACCATCTAATGTACCCCTTTTATACCTTTAGTATTTATCTTTTTTCCTGTGAACTTGCAGGAGCTGTGCCTTTAATTACCTTTTAGATTCAACAAGGTCCAATTACGTGCCTTTTAAATTACTTCCACTACACCACCCCAGTGGCACAGGGAAAAACAAGATTTGGTAGCTTTATTTCTAGGAATGTATGACCTTGGCTGTTAGGACAGACAGCACACACCCACACAAACACAAAGATTATGCTTATGTAACTAAAAATACAGAGTGAAAACGTTTACATAAAGGTAAAAACAGGACAATGCTGTCTCAATACACAAACAGAAACAACGAGAGAGATGGAGGAAGATGACTCACTCGGAATTAGCACTTCTGTCGTGTGAACTGATGCTAGCAGTGACGATTAACGTTAACCGTTTAACTTAAATCAAATTAAATTCAATTAATCACATCACATCACAGCGTAGATCCTAAATGCTTTGTGTTTCAGTGCAGTATGTGCGTGTGTCGACGTGAAGTTAGGAAAATACACACAGACACAGCAGCCAATGAAGCTTTTCAAACGAAACAAATGAAATACTTATGTTACTAAATGTCTTTACATATCTAACCTATTTTAAGATTTTTTTGTTTTTTAACAGCACAGGGTACGACAGGTTAAACCTTGCCATGGAGACGCCCTGACTGAATCATGCACGGACACAGGCTGGGTCCACTAGCTAAGGGGCTAACTATACATAGCTAACTAGCTTACTTTTTCAGCTTGAGAAACCAACTCGATCATTTTTACACTGAAGCTACAAATTGAAAAATAAGTAAATAAACAAATATTCTTTTCAGCGGAATTACATCGCAAGAGCGCTGAATCAGCAATGACGAAACCTCGACTGCTTGGCAAACTTTGAGGAGATATCGTGTGCTAGGATGACACGGTTTCTCTGCTTGCTAGCTGTTTACCTTCTTGTGCTTTTAGCTGAACCCAAACACCGGCTACACGCAGTAGAGGGACGGACACACAGTCGAGTTAAACACAGTAGCAGGCTAACGGCTACAGAGCAAGCTCAGAAAAAAAATAAAAACCCACCATCGTACATATCGAGGCGATCTTTCGGACAGTCATCAGTATTTCCATCCGTCTGCCGCCATACTGGACCAATCCCCAGCTGTAAAACCGTGACAGCCACAAAAGGCTGGATTTCCGGTAAAAAGCTTTCGCCTGTCCAGCACCTGGACACGGAACGAGGAGCGCCCGTCTGTCACTGCAAGACCTGCGTCCCTGTCCGGTGGGCAGGGCGCATGCGCAACATCTTGACGCATGCGTACTAAATATGAGCGCGTGTGCACTCGAACGTAGAGCAATTCTCGTAGAGCGATTCTTGTAGAGCGGCTCTAGATCCTGGAGCTGAATGGGGAACAGGAAAATAAACACCAATTTAAAAAGAATAAAAAAAAAGTATTAACATAGCTACGTTAAAAAGCCAATTTCAAATTCAATCAATTAATTAATGAAAACGTAAACAGAAATAAAACTTTAATGCAAATAGTACTACTACAACTACTACTAATAGTAATAATGATGAGGATGATGATACTAATGATAACACATATTTTTGTAGTAGTAGTAGTAGTATCAGAAATGTTGGTCTAATTTCTAGTGTCATTTAGCCCAATACTTTAAAGTATTAATTGCTAATTATACTGACACACGAATATACATATATTTTTATAACTTTTTACATTTTTGCTTACGTTGCACATTTTTAAACTCAGAACCTGCACAAACATTTTATGGACTAATAAAAAAATATGTTAGATTCCTGAAACACTATGAGAACAGTTCTGGTGATACTGTTCATGAGGTGTAGTTCACTGTTTTGTTTTGTTGCTTTATGTAAATGCTCGTTGTTTTCCTGACGGTATTTGCACAGTATAATTTCTGCTATTTCAATAAAAATGAAATAAAATCTGACTCATCATTTTTGCATTTTGGTAATGACAAAGTCCACAATTAGTTGTGACTGGTTTGTATTATGTTTTTTATTGTATGTTACGTCTAATGCATACTTGAATACTATGATTCGATCAACATGGAAAAAAAAGTTTGCTATTTTCTTTCCTTTTCCCTCCAGTCCAGTCCGGATATTTCTGAGTTCCGGATGTGTCAGAGCGCAGTGTTTCAGAGTAGTGTGCTTTGTCATGGGTGTCATCCGCCCCTTAGCTCTCTGCTCAGCTCTCTGCTCAGCTCTCAGCTCTGTTCTCTCTTGGAGTGGCTTTATATGCAGCGGGATCCTCACATATCAATTCTCAGCTACACTACGGATACACACTTTCTGCATATGATCACAAGCTCCAGTTCTATTGCTATACGGATTACTGACATCAAGAGTACATGAGAAACGTATCCACTGGGATAAAAGGAAGCGCGAGCGAGTGTCTGGAGTACGCCTGGACTGTTTCTCATTCAGAGGGTTTGTCAAGATCATTTCCTTCATGGGGTCACAGTCATCGGCGTTCACATAATGAGAAAAACTTTGGAGAACTGGGAGAGGGCTGTTTGGATAAGTCAAAGTTCTGCCTTCAATTCGCAGCCACTCGGAAGAAGTCGCCAGCTTTCTAAATGCGTCTTCCCGAGCAGCCGAGAACAATGAGCACCGGCTCTGGCAATTTTCTGCTAGTCCCAATACCGGAGTACCCGGGCCTGGACTGTGTACCTAATAAAAATGTGAAAATAGTCGTTCTTGGAGCTAGCAACGTCGGGAAAACAGGTAATAATAATATCTGAAACATTTAAAAAAAGAAGTTACAACGATTGGTGCTGCATTGTATTTTATTATCATTGTGCTGCACGTGAAGGATTTGATATGCATCAGCATATCCTATCATAACTTGTGTACAGTCTGGGATAAAATCCGTGTATACAAGAGAGAACAAAGTTTCAACAAACTTGAATGTGAAAGTTTCTGAATATCAGGCAGCTTCGAGGAGAAACTGTCCTCCAGAGGGCGACACACAGATGTTCAGTTTCATGCATGTGGGAAAAATGTATTCAATATATAGCATTTTTTTTATGAATCCAAAATATTTTGTGTTTTATTAAACTTTGCAGCTTTAATAGTACGATTTCTTACCAAGAGGTTTATCGGAGATTATGAAGCCAACACAGGTAATACCCCTACAACATTCAGACAGTTTCTAACTTGTGAATCATAAACCAAGTAACCATAACAACGAAAACCTTATTCCTTTCTCTAGGGGCTTTGTATTCAAGAAAAATCAATCTTGAAGGAGAGCAGGTTTCTCTACAAGTGCAGGACACTCCTTGTGTCTCGCTGCAGGTAATTCAGTGCATCCTCAACGTCTGTTTCCTGTCAGGCAGTCTTTACCTCCGGGACCTCAGCAGGCTTCTGATGAACTTTGGGGGTAATTTTAGTTCAAACATTTTTGCCTGCAGGCAAAGAATGCGGGAGTGGAGATAAAGAGGGTGTTCTGAGTCAGAGGGTCATTATAGTGAGAAGGGGGGGGGGGGGGGGAGATTTTTTCAGCACCAACAGTTTCCTGGTCCAGACTCCTGACTTAATGCTTATTCCTCAGTTAAAACTGCTCATTTTTCAACACATATCAGTACAAGGCCACAAGCAGGCCCAGTGCTGCAGGATGTGTCACTCCTGAAACTTGGACAGCATTTTCTAGCAGTATACTCAGCTTGGGTTGTTTGTTTTGGCATACTTTATGCTGCAATGTTGAAAGACAGTCATGGATACACAAACTTGTGCAATCATTAAAACAGAGTGTTCCTCCAGAATGTAATCTTTTTTTCTCGCCTGTTGCAGCCGAGCATTAGCCGCTCTCATTTTTTTCAATTACTTTTATTGTCCTTCATGTATTTCTTTTACAGGATGATGCAGAGGGTCTGTACTGCCAGGAACAGATTAACCGCTCCATCTACTGGGCAGACGGGTATGTGCTGGTCTTTTCTATCACGGACATGCACAGCTACCGGACCATTCAGCCGCTCTATGAGCATGTGCGCCGCATCCATCCAAGTGGCAACATCCCCATCATCCTGGTAGGCAACAAGAGTGATCTGCTGAGGGCACGCCAGGTACCTACAGACGAGGGCCAGTCACTGGCAGCTGAGCTTGGAGGACACTATTTTGAGGCTTCAGCCCGGGAAAACCATGAGGGTGTGCAGGCAGCATTCCTGCACTTGTGCCAGGAGGTGAGCCGGGCACTGGGAGGGGTGAATGGAGAGAAGAGGAGGGGAGGACTGCACCTTGTCCGGCCAAAGAGTCCCAACATGCAAGAGCTTAAAAGAAGATTCCGGCAAGTGCTCTCTTCTAGAGGGAAATCGACAACTGCAGTGTGATGGATTTACAGGCTGAGGAGTCAAAATCACTAATATTTACTCTAACTTGATTTTTCACTGCAGTATGGATGTACCTCTAGTATATACTAGGGGAAAAATAAACTTCGATCTGATTTTAAACAAAGACATTTTTTGCCTGGAAGAACATTAATATGTAGAATGATATAATGATATATCATTATTGATGTATCATTATAATATATTAATGATAAATAAAGATACGTTATTTTAAAGATATGTTTTTTGACAATTTGTGATCTTAGCCTGTTATATCGTTACAGATATTTTATCAGTCAATTAAAAATACAGAGAGGATGTGTGATGAAATGATTGGCTAAAAACATGGCCAGGGCTTGCTTTTTTCATTATTGCTGTGTGCTAAAGTAAGCTTTTCGACGAGCTCTTAAACACCCTTAGATGGAAAGTTTTTTTTGTTTTTAGAATAGCTTGCAATTATTTTTAGTTATAAAATTTTTTCTATGATTCTGTGTCTGGCTGATTTCCATATATAGAAAGGAGGACAAGCATTTGGTGGTTCTCATGAACTTTGACTCGCTTAGGCTATGTGAAACCAAAGCTTGGTTGGGCAAATGTTTCAGATTTCATTCACTTATTCTTTTATTTATCCTTAACCACTTGTAAGAGGGATTGCGGCTTGAAGCTGCTTCCCTGTAACAGATATTTTGGAATGTGATGCTCATTCATTTCAAACAGCCTTTGACCTTTAATCTTGTTCCTTGGACCTTTGACCTTTGATTTTCCTGTCCTGATCAGAAGCAGATTTCAGTGCAGTGTCTCATTTTTCTGACTAATCTATTGTAAACAAAGAAAATATTGTGTAAGTAAAAGTGGCATTTTGATACGTTTGTGTTTTAATTTCATTTCCTTATTGCTAAATTCTTCACAGAAACACACAGGTGTCCTTTCCCTATTATAGTTCTTTTTTCCTGTGCATTCTATGTAGACCTGTATATAAACAGAATACGGGTATAGAGGATTCTGTAAACATTTCCACATTTTAAAGATATTATAAGACATTTCCTGCCCCTGCCTGTTGTGCTTTTCTTCCCTCTTTGGCTTGTATACTGGCAGCTAAAAAGGAAAGGCGTCTTTTTTTTTTTTTTTTTAATCTGATTCTGTGTGTATTACATGAAATATACATAATCATGGCCCTCAATTTACAAAACAAACTTTTTTTTAAGGTCTCCAACAAAGTTCAGTTTCTTGTTTCCACACTCTGACATGATTGAGCTTGATAATGAGTAGAGAAGTTGAATCTCATGACTATGCTGTATTTACTCCACAGTCTCTGATATTCACATTTTTACCTTCGCCTGACTTTTGGCCTTAAACTAAATATTTCTGAAATTCAGATTTGCACAGATGTTCAGGGCATCTGCATATTCTAAAAAATCTGTCTAAATTGACATTTTACCACTGTTCCATTATTTTAATTTCTTAAATGAGATTTCCTCGTACCAGGACTGTGTTGAATGATCATTTCTGATTGTTCAGACAGAGTTGATTATTTGTCTATATGTGCAGTTCTTGAAAGTAGTTCTGGCATTAATTGGAATGTTAAAATCACATCATTATATTGATACTCTTAATTCTCTTCCTGATATGTCATTGTTTTTAGAGCAACAGATAATCTACAGGGAATGAAGATAGATAGATAGACAGACAAACAGACAGACAAGATAGATAGATAGATAGATAGATAGATAGATAGATAGAT
>JAOTRN010000043.1:6693819-6710046 GCA_028566695.1 Bagroides melapterus | reverse complement strand
TGTTCATTAGTTGCTCAACACAGCACTTCTATATGACCACTGTTTACTGATAATAGTATGGTAGCTCTATTAGTATTGCTGACAGCTTTCTTGCTCCAGTTAATTTTATGTTCTGAAATCCTGAACCTCAGGAGGAATTTCATTCTAATATTTTACATTGTAATCCTGGTGGACCGCTGAACACGATCAGTGTTCATGCAATGCAAATCTGTATTCTACTGCCTCCATTCTGTGTAACAAGGCACTACATGTAGAAACTGAAAACATACGTTGGTCTCAAACGTGGAATTTTATGAATTCCGGCTGAACTAAAACTTTGATCTGCTCTTCAGCTGTTGCCATGAAATGCTACATAAATCACCTGAACCTTTACAGAAACAAAAGAGGCAGCATTTCAATTCCAGAACATCGTGTTCAATTTCGACAGGAATTTGCAGGCAAAACATGTTGTGGTCAAACTATGTAGATGTCAATATTACAATATTATATATACTGTTATATAATACACATTTGGTGTTCAAAGCCCTTGATAATTTGCAATTGTAAAGTTAAAATTGTAATTGTAATTTATTGTCCAGACATTTGCTCTTTTTTTTTTTTAGGAAACGCTTGTGTTACTTTGACAGGTCATTGTTGACATTGCCTGTCTCTTGTACATTCACAGATAATCATGAGTTGTGTTTGACCAGGTTGCTATAACTCAGAACCATTCACCCAGCGTTCTGCCAAACATTGTTTTTGCACCAGCTCCAAGTCAATCCATATTCCACAACTAATAGTTCTGTGTGCCATGCCTGTCTCCTTTAGCTATATAAGGACATTGAGGTTTCAGGCACTCATGCTAGTAGGGCATCTGGTTCTGCCTTAAGTTGGCGATTTCACTTGCTCCTTAGGAAATACACTTAACATGTTTCCAAAACAAGTGCAATAATAAATACTAATAGGATCATCTGGTTGATCTGGAGGATCAACTCAACTGCAAGACCATTCAAGTACAAGACCACCTACAAGTTGCTTCATTAAGGAGCCACTTGATAACATAACTGATATACTGATATAATGTCATATATAAAACCCATTCTATTTGTAATAAAATTGTTTTCAGACATGTTATATATAAGCATTGTCTCATTAAATGCTTTTTGTATGATCGTTCTTTTTTCATCATGACCAGTTAGAGGACAATGCTATTTCAAACTTTACTTCAATCTATATTATGAGTGAGTTAGGGAGTACTCTGAGATAAATAATCAAAAGAAAGAAATCAGTTGGCTCAAAATTGGATTGATATAATCTTCAGGTCATTCACTTGAGGTCGGCTATGCCGTCACTTCAGGAAGAGGATACTTGGAGAGGATTAGAAATGTAACCTAATGCTGGCTGGAGCCCCGTTAGGGCCTCTGCAGCACCAATGGTTTTCTTCTGGATACCCTTCTGTTCCTGTAGCACATATTAGGCTCATAATGAATGCAAACCTAGAGCAAGACAGTTTCTCCTGGATTTTAATGCATATGAAATGTTGGTGGTTTGCAGATTTACGTTTTATGGATGAGGATAAGGTGCTATGCAAATGATCATCCAAATTTATTTTATCAAATAGAATTGGTAAGTAAACACTATTTGTTCATCTTTGTTAGTGAATGAATTGATCATATCACGTAACTGACATCTGGTAATTGAATTGCAGGAAGCAATCCAAGACATTATATTTTGGATAGCAACTCCAGAAAATAGTGATTTTTATGTAGATGTACACCAACATCTAGTAGGAAACAGCTTTCAGCAATAGCTGTCAAATTTAAATATAAATGGTTAAGGGAATTAACAGGTTTAACATGCACATTTTTTTTGGTATCTTGAAGGCCTTTGCTGAAGAGGGATTAGAATAAACTGCATAGACACAATTAGATAAGTCTACTCTAGTTTTTCAGCAGTCTTGCAATTAATTCTGCAGTAGTCAGATACTATCTTGAAACCAATGCTGAATGTCTTTTTTAAGGAGACAGATGGTTCTCATTGTACATAATATTGGGGATGCTTAAAGGTCAGCATCTTAAAGTGTATTCACTATTTGCTTTGTTAAGTCACTCAAGAGCACTTCCATGATATGCATCAAAAATTTTCAAAAAGTCAACTAAATCCTCAAAGAGCTTCATCCTACAATGTAATTTGTGAATCATGATTGAAATGTCTCACAGCAGTATGTAGTTATAGGAAATAGTGTACACTTAAAAGGATTTTGCTGATCCGATTCTTACCCTTAATCCCTCTATTACTTACCACAACACGTTTTTTTTAACAGCACATTTATAGATTACAGTTATAATCTCAAGTAAATCAACCACTTATTGAAGAGCTATTCTCTACTGCAGAATACCAACTCTTTGATTTTCTCTTGTCACAGAACTATGGGTAGGCTTCAACAATGACACCTCTGATGTGACACCTAGTGGGCTCCAGAGCACACCAACCTTCCTGAGCCGTAGCCCTGAGATGCGACGGCGACTCTGTGCCTTCTATAATTTACCACCAGAATGGGCCAGCCAGACCAGTGACCATTGTTCCTCTTACCCCCATCAGTATGGCCATCTCTCCTCCTGTTCCAGTTGGCACTTCTGGGCCTCTGTAATCCTGTTGTGCCTCCTTTATCCTGTATCCACTGCTGCTGCTATCTTTCGAGTAGGGGTGGTTGGGCCATGGTCCTGTGACCTACTCTTTGCCAAAGCTTATCCCAGTGCAGCAGCACAATTAGCTGTAAGTCATATCAACCAGAACCCATCCCTCTATCCTGGGGTCACTTTTGATTATGTCATCCTGGAGGAAGATTGTGAGACATCACAGGCTCTCTCCCACTTCCTTGGCTATTATGTGCGGGCATCTGCCTTTGTTGGGCCAGTCAACCCAGGTTACTGTGACACAGCATCCCTTCTGGCAAAAAGCTGGAACAAAGCTGTGTTTTCCTGGTCATGCATTGGTGATGAGCAGGACAACAGACGCAACCACCCTACCTTTGTCCGCACTATGCCCCTGCCCACTCTTGTGTTGCTGCATCTCATGCGACACTTCCGCTGGGCTCACGTGGGTATCGTTTCCTCAGGTGATGACATCTGGATAGAGACCGCAAACAAGGTAGCTAATACGTTGCGCAGCCATGGTATGCCTGTTGGCATAGTGTCATCTATTGGGAAGGACATGGTCAGCATGCGCAAGACCCTAGCCAAGGTCAAGAGAGTAGAAAACCTACGCTGTGAGTTAAAGGTTCCACTTGTAGAAATGTACATTAATAATGCATTTCATTGGCTTCTCTTGCCAGTTCTCTGTCATTCATTTTATCTCTCTTTCTGCCCCATTCTAGTGGTCATCCTATGTATGCATTCCATTTTAATAGGGGGTAAAGATCAACAGATGCTTCTTGAGATGGCCCATGATATGAGGATGACAGAAGGCTCAATGGTATTTGTGCCCTACGACACTCTCCTATACAGCTTGCCCTACCAAAACCTTTCTCAATACATCCTTCCCAACAATAGCAAGCTGCTGCATGCTTATGATGCTGTACTTACCATCACTGTGGAGTCTCAGGAACGACACTCGTTTTATCAAGCTTACACTGAGGCACAGACTGGTGGAAAGCTTCCCAAGAACATTAAACCTCATCAGGTGAGAGGGCAATGAGAGTGGGTGGAAAAAGTCACTCAAACTAAGGAAGTGCCCAAAGTATTTGTGTTTATATTGATATTTAGATCAATTAATTGGTATAGCATCTGGTTGGTTTCTTCTGTAGCATTAAAAATAATACAAATCAAGCACCTTAACTAGTATCTTATCTTGTCTTATCTTACCTTGTCCTTGGGGATGCAGTGCTTGTGATAAGATGTGTTGTGTTGATAGTAGGAAAAGAAATCCCAATAGTATACTAAACATTCAGCACAGTTGTAATACCACACAGGTATATCTGGTCACTATATTATTCCATGTAGAAAGTGTTACAGATTGAAATGGACTGGTCTATTATTTTATTTGTAATCCTAATTATATACCACTAATGGTGGTATTGAGAGTCCAGGTGATGTCATCCGTGATGTGCATACCAAGGAATTGGATGAGCTTTTAACTCTCTCCACTGTTGTGCCCTTGATGTGCAGTGTAGACTGATCACCCAGGTCCCAAAGCCAACAATAATCTCTTCAACATTAACAGTTTTTGTCTGTTACACAGTGATTGGTGTGAGGATAACAGGCTGGTAGTCACTGAGGAAGACTACTGATGATTTCTTTGTCACATTTATGATATTAGTCAGGGACAACTGCCTTGTCATATGAAGACATATTAAAATATATGAAATACATTTTTTAATCCTATAGGTGTCCCCTCTGTTTGGTACCATCTATTCCTCTATCCTGTTCATTGCCCATGCCATGCAGAGTTTGAAAACATCAAGGCAGTGGATGTCTGGGGATCATCTGGCCCAGCATACACATAACCTGACATTCAAGGGATTCAGTCACCCCATCCACACAAGTCATTCAGGCTTGGGTCTACTTGATTATGTTGTACTGGATACAGATGGCTTATCATGGGAAATGAGGCCTTGCTATAAAATAGCAATGGAGACGGACATGGTACACTTCCTTGGTCAGTCCATTCACTTCCCCAGGTATGGGCCACCTAAGACTGACTCCAGATGCTGGTTCTCTCAAGGAATCATCTGTGGTAGAGGTGGGAGGTCACACATATACACACACTCACACACAAAACAAACACACAGGCATTCATATCCTTTACTAGATAGTAAGTATGAATTGGTTCATAAATTCTTTCCATCTTTCAACAGGCGTGGATCCTTTCCAACTGATAATTTTCTTTGTCTGTGTATTTCTACTAATCTTCTCTTTTGTTGCTTCTGTTTACTTTATAAGGTAAAATCATGTTGCTATATACCTCTCTCGGTTTTTATATACAGTGCAACCTAAAATAGCAAAGAATGATTACTATTAGTTTAACACAGAATGAGGATCAATTTCTTAATCAGCACTGCTATCTTTCTTACTATCATGTCTCCTAGGAGACGACTCAGTCAGATTCAGTTAGTCCGAGGCCCAAATAAAATCCTGCTGACCTTGGCTGATGTCACTTTCATCAACCCATCGCTAAGTAACAAGGTAATTTTCCAAGATATTATACAAATCCAAACAATAAAGATACATGCTAATGACTGACACACCTTCCCAAATCCAGAAGATGAGTTTGGAAGAAAGCAAGACCAGTGATACTAGAAAAAGCATATCGGAGCGCAGCCACACCTCTCCATTCTCTAGCCAATCTCCAGCCACCTATGAAAATTCAAACGTCGCCATCTTTGAGGTATAGCATATTCAGTGAATATTTCAGAAATTTGCGTGAGAAAAACTTACATACCGTCCATTTGTTTTAATCTCACCACTTGTTTTGCAGGGAGATTGGGCTTGGCTAAAACGACTTCCTCATGGAAACTTTCGGAGTATCAACCCGAGTACCACGGATGTGTTTGAACTAGTGAGTCATTGCTAGATAGTTTCATTTTTAAACACTTAATGGTCAAACCTTACACCTTTTTTTTAGGCGGGAGGTTGTATGTCAATCATTAGTTATTACCGAATGCACTTTTTCAATACCTCTCTAAGTACCCACAAACAACACTGAATACAAACCATAGTAATACATTAACTTTGTATTGCATGGGATGTTTCAGGATCGTCATGTGATATACTGAGACATGCTGTGCTATTGCTATCTCTCTGACTCAGGACATTCCCTGTGGGTCTTTTGTTTTTGATTTAACTGACAATAAAATCCTAGCATTTTGCTTTTAAGATGAATGTTATCATTTTTTTTTTGCAATATACATAGATACATAGCTTATATAGACATAAGTGTGTGGACACCAGATTATAACACCCCTATGTACTTCTTAAATATCCCATTCCAAAACCATGGGTATCGATATACAGGTGGCCTCCTCTTCTGCCACTCTTCATAAAAGGTTTTTCACAAGATTTTGGAACATGATTTTAGGCAGTGATGTCTAAACCATGTCTTTATGGATCACGCTTTGTGCACAAGGGCATTGTCATGCTGGAACAGCTTCTGGCCTCCTAGACCAATTGATCAATATTAAAGCATACAAATAAATTCTATACAATTGTGCTTTCCCAGTTGTGTGGCAACACTTTGGGGGAAGAAACACATACTGCATGAATGAGATGGTCAGATGTCTAGAAGCATTTGGTCATTCAGTGTAGTTTAGCTCAAAACTATAAATTTATGCATACAGTTTGATTTTGGATTGACAAATAATTTGAAAACGTAACCTTGGTAAAGACATTGTTAGCAACTGCAAATCTTTTAGACCCTCATTTAACATGCTTTCTCTCTCATTTCCATCCTCTTTGCATGTAAAGTGATTCATACAGCATTTACATCTTCATCTGCAGATGAAAGACATGAGGCACGAGAACGTTAACCCATTCATGGGCTTCTTTCATGACTGTGGAGTCTTTGCCATAGTGACGGAGTTCTGTTCCCGTGGCAGCCTGGAAGATCTGCTGCATAATGATGATGTCAAACTGGACTGGATGTTTAAATCTTCCCTCCTGCTAGACCTCATTAAGGTAGTGCTCTCTATCAGTCCTAAAATGAATGACATTCAGAGGAGTGGTAGTTCAGTGGCCAAGGCATCAGTCTACTGAACAGAAGGTTGTGAGTTTAAATCTTGGGACCACCAAGCTGCTATTTCTAAGCTTTGCCCTTAAACCTCCACTGCTTAATTGTACAGTATAAATGGGGTAAATTTAAGGGTGTTTGCCAAATGCCATAAATGTAAGTTAGGAGTCCATGACAGGAACTTGATTGATGTAAAATATTTGGTCTAGAAAAGTTGTATTTGCTTTAAGCTGATAAATGAGTCAGATTATAATATGAGTATGTGTGTATGAATGTTCCTGGCATGTAGGGAATGAAATACCTCCACCACAGGAATGTATGTCACGGAAGGCTGAAGTCCAGAAACTGTGTGGTTGATGGACGTTTTGTGCTCAAAGTGACTGACTACGGCTACAATGAAGTGTTGGAGTCTCAGAGGTTTCCATACATAGAGCCACTGCCTGAGGGTGAGTGTGTGTATTTTGTGAGCTTTTTGTCTGTTCATCTTAGTCATCTAGGTTTCTGTACTATCCATATGAACCCTGGTGGCTTGTGCTTTCTTTGCCAGCTTCTTGAGAATTGTTGAGGTTTAGGTCTCTTGCCTGAACTTGTTCATGCTTCTCTATATACCACTATAGTTACACTTATTCTCGTTTCTGGACTCTACACAGAGCTGCTGTGGACAGCCCCTGAGATCTTGAGAAGCTCTTATCCAGGGCTGAAAGGCAGTCTGGCAGGGGATGTTTACAGCTTCTCCATTGTCATGCAGGAAGTGGTGGTACGAGGGCCACCTTTTTGTATGTTAGAGCAATCTGCTCAGGGTAGGTTCATCTTTCAGGTGTATTTTAGAATACGTTATAATACATAATGAGTTCAGTAAAAATTTACATGTGTTTTGATCACAACAGAAATTGTTCTGAAGGTGAAAAAGCCTCCACCATTGTGCAGACCAACTGTATCTCCAGACAATGCTCCTCTGGAGTGCATCCAGCTAATGAAGCAATGCTGGAATGAGCAGCCTGAGAGGAGACCAACATTTGATGATATCTTTGATCAGGTGGCCCACCCTTTTGTTTTCCAATTTTCCAAAGAAATCTCTTTAAAAAAAAAAAGTCTGTTTTTTTTTTATTACCATTACCTGAATTACTTCTCCCATCTACATGTACGTATATGGATATTTTTGACAAGGTAGTCTTTACCTCTACAAACCTAATTTGAGAAAAAACTGCAAATATATTACTGAATAATTTCTAGTACGTTCATAAATCACACAGAACCGTAAAAGGCATGAGAAGGTCAACCCTTCAATATCATAAACAAATGTTTCTCCTCCACACAAAAACAAAAGACTATGACCCAAAACACAGATGAACAAAAACTTTTCATAGTTTAAAAAAAGACAAAAATTATATCAAAATTTTCAGATATCTTGTATTTTTCTTTTTTTAATTTACCACAACAAACTTTAGGATGTTGTCCATCTCAGCCTCAGTGTTATCTCTCCTTTTCCTTTCCTCAGTTCAAGAACATAAATAAAGGGAAGAAGACTAACATCATAGACTCCATGCTGAGGATGCTGGAGCAGTACTCCTCTAACCTGGAGGAACTGATCAGGGAAAGGACAGAGGAGCTGGAGATTGAGAAACAGAAGACTGAGAAACTGCTCACACAGATGCTGCCACCGTGAGAAGAATATATATAACAGACAAAGATGGAATAGATATTTACATTTTGTAATACAGGACATTTAACTTTATAATTAAATAGGATGTTTTCCTAAATAGCTCCAATAAGTTTTAAATGAAATATTTGAATGAAAAATTATTTGTTTTTGAGACCTGATGAAATAGTTATCTGACGACTGTGAGCTCTATATTCTTGGAAGTAAACAATTACCATATTGAAGGGCATGTACCACTTGACATACCCAAACACACAAACACACACATCAAGCTCTTATTGCTTTCCCTCGGTTCCAGGTCAGTGGCCGAGGCTCTGAAGTTGGGAACCACAGTGAAACCAGAGTACTTTGACAGTGTCACTGTGTACTTCAGTGATATTGTTGGCTTCACTACAATCTCAGCCAACAGTGAGCCCATCGACGTGGTGGATCTTCTTAACGATCTCTACACACTCTTTGATGCAATCATCAGCAACCATGACGTGTACAAGGTAACCGTTACTTTTCCAGGGAATAAGAACATCTGCTTGATTCAGATGTTTTATTTTCTGTACTTGGATATCACCAAGAATATGAGAACACTCGAAGTATGACGCAGTAACTCACACTGTGTCTAACAATGTGTTTGTACACACCCGTAGTGAAGCCCTGTCATAATCTTAAAGCACCTTTGTACTTATGAATATGTGTTTTTTAAAGGCTAATTGCTTTTAGATTGCTGGTTCTGACTAAATACATAAATTTGTGCATTCTGTGTTAGTGAATACAAATTATGCATGTAAATATAATCCTCTGAACTGAATAAGCACAAGGAGAGATGAGGTTGTATTACAGAAAGTTATCATCTGTGCTCTGGGTGATGGGAACATAAATCCACTTGAATGAACCAGTCCTGTGGATAAACTGCCTGAATTACTTCTGACAACATTTACATTTATAGTATATAGCAGATTTCAAAGTGACATACAGAAGTACTTGTTTTTATCAATGAATATGTCAATACTGGTTCACTTGGTCAAACACTAAGAAGATCACCAATCATAGTCAGTTGGAAGGTAGAAAACAAGAAGAGAATAATTTTTTTTAAACAAGTGCTTGTATAAATATCTCAAGAAAGGGGTAGATATTTGCATGAAGACTGTTTGAAGACTTCTGTCAACCTTATCATATGGAAAGGGGAATTTTTTAGAAATCTTTCTTCTGAAACTGATAGTATGTTGAGTAGAATCCTTGAACGACTGGTTCATCACTTGTCACAAGAGACAACAAACTTCTATGGTCAGTGTAACAATGGTTTATAAATATGCTTTAATGGTAGTGGGACACGGGATCAGATAATTACCATGATAAATCGATTTTACAGGGTTGATAAGAAGCACTGAGCATAAGCCAGGTGGTGTATAGTCTCCATATATCCTGGTCTAGGGGCTCAACCAGTAGAAGCAGAAGATGGTGTCAGTCAGTTGGAACAATGTTTGCAGACTGGAAGCATTGTTAATATTGAATACTAGCAATACAATGCTAATCTATTGCCTGATTCTGTCTCATGCAATGTAATATTGTAGGTCTGCATTCAGTGCTTGGGCAAATTACACCAAATAACTGAGTTAACTAATTATTTAGCTGACATGCGTTGATTATACAGTATATTTACACTGCTGGCTGAGATATCCCCCTTACATGTGCCTGATTTGTATTAATATCACTGATGTTACAACAAATAACTGTGTTTAATGTGACTGGAGATCATCATGTTCATTTTTGTCAGTGTTGTTCAACTCATATACTCCATGTTTAATTGTTTAATTACTTGAGACAGTGGTGGTTAAAGGATCTGCCATCTACCAATCTGCCATTTGTTTGGGACTGAGAGCAAATCTTTTAACTCACTCTGCTTCAGAAGTGCTGCATTTTGACTGACCCTGTGCTCTGACTCCAACCCTAGTCTCACATAGGTAGACTTTCAAACTGGGTCTGGACTCCATAGCAGCTATTATTGTCTAGGAACTGCCCAAGAGGTTATCTGACTGAGACCCACAACCAAACACAACTAATCACAGTTTTGTTTTGTTCAGTGTCAGGTTTTGTGGTGTGAAAATGTAGTATGTTAGGTCATGCAAATTAATGAGTCTATACAATGAACTTCACATAATTAGGAAAATACAGCATTTAGCTGACCCTCATAAGTGCCATTGTCACAGTTAAAAACATTATGACCTTCTTCTTCCATGAGGGAAGCAGAGTGACACAATAGCTTGGTTTGCAGGTAAACAGTTAAACAATGTGATACACGTGTTTCCTGGTAATCCTGTAGAATCCAACCGACCATATGATGACTTCAAAACTCCAAAGGTTTTTCCAGGTTTGTGTACCATAAACATCAAGCATTCAGCCTACAGTCCATGGGAATGTCTGAGGCTGAGACTACCCTAACCCCAACAAGCTGGTTATATCTAAAGGAAAACATTTTACTGTGCTGTAATATGTTCTTCTTCTGAGACAAGCAGGAGCAGGATAAAATTAAATCCAATGTTATAAAACTTACTTTAGCTTGCCTCTTCTCTCTCTTTCTCTCTCTCTCTCTCGCTCTCTCTCTTTCACACATGTCCAGGTTGAGACAATAGGTGATGCCTACATGGTGGCGTCAGGTTTGCCTGTACCAAACGGGAACCGCCATGCAGCTGAGATTTCCAACATGGCTCTGGATATCCTCAGTGCTGTGGGGACATTTAAAATGAGACACATGCCTGATGTACCAGTCCGAATCCGAATAGGACTTCACACAGGTCAGACAACTTGCAATTTTTTGTGTGTGTAGAATGA
This sequence comes from Bagroides melapterus, assembly GCA_028566695.1. Lineage (NCBI taxonomy): Eukaryota > Metazoa > Chordata > Actinopteri > Siluriformes > Bagridae > Bagroides > Bagroides melapterus. Next base: position 6,698,861 of record JAOTRN010000043.1, on the reverse strand, counting down.
ATAATTCACTTTTGAATTTATAATGAATCTTTCAGCAGTAATTCTTATCATTGTAAAAAATACAATACATAGCTGCTAATTTATACACATATGTCCTTGTCTAGGTCCTTGTGTAGCTGGTGTTGTGGGCTTGACTATGCCCAGGTACTGTCTGTTTGGAGACACAGTAAACACGGCTTCTCGAATGGAGTCCACAGGGATGCGTGAGTTAAAAAGACATCAAACTCACATTTGAATATTTTTGAGGTTTTCTCTTTAGGATTTGATCATTTACCATAACTGAGTTGTGCTTTTGGTTTCCTACAGCATATCGGATTCATGTTCATTCCAGCACAGTTAAAATCCTGATGGCACTGAATGCAGGATATAAAGTTCAGTTAAGAGGCAGGATAGAGCTCAAGGTAAGCTTCAAGGACACAGCGCTGAAAAATTTAACAATAGAAATATTTACTCGGGTTGTGAGTACAAATCTCATCACCCCAAGCTGCCACTGTGGGGCTCTTGAGTAAGACCCCTGACCCTCAGCTGCTCAGTTGTATAAATCAGACAAATGATATCCCTCTGGATAATGGTGTCTGCCAAATACCATAAATGTAAATATAAATGTACCGCATGCCAGCTCCATGGTCCCCAAGTTGCTTGTGTGCTCAGAGTTTCTCAGCAGTGTCTGTGCTGGTTTCCTCCAGGTTTTCCAGGAGCATTTCACGCCTCACAAAACATGCAGCACGTCAGTTGATTGATTGGTTTTCCGAATGTGTGTGTATGTATGTGCCATACATCTCTGGGCCTATCTCCAACTCACACCTAGTTTTCCCAAGATATAAGATAAAGTGCTTACTCAAAATTAAATGAAACACTTAAATCGTTCATTTTCTATACACATATATTCCAGTAAATATACACCAGCCTTTTAAAGCCACGAATAACTGTTGAAATGGTTTGTTAATGAACTGACAGGAAGTCAAAAAAGTCAACAGCAGTAGCTACAGTCACACTACAGTATACATAAACTGGTTTAACTGTGAACTTGATTGATTGATTGATTGATTGATTAGCTATTTTCAATTTAATTTTCTTCATTCTGAATCTATATTGTAAATGTTATGTTGTTGAATTGAGACTACTATTCTGCCTTTTCTGTTTCTTTGCACATGATGTATTACTTCCACTCTGACACTCTCAACTGCTTTTTTGCTCAGGGCAAAGGCACTGAAGAGACCTACTGGCTCATAGGAAGAGACAGTTTCACCAAACCACTTCCAGTCCCACCTGAACTAAAGTCAGGGTAAGAGTGGGCCATGCCATGTCCTGTGACCTGGCAGTGTGTCTGTGTGTGTCTTTCTTGTTCATCCTTTCTAATATATTTTGCAGGCAAATGGCACATGGCTTGCAGATGGAGGAAATAGCTGCATACAAGAGGCGGAAAGCGGAGAAAGAGCTTGCAAAGAAGAATAACTGAGGTAATGTTATGCATGGAGAATGTATAACATTACTGAATGTGGTGTCTGAGATAGGAGACATGGGACACAATTAGCACATCTGTGCCATTATATTTGATCTACATTCTCCAACTATGAATTAACTCAGTTCTTCTACTTTCAAGTTATGTTTCTCAAGCTACATTTTGCCAGTTATCATTATTTCTTTTTAACACTTTTTATACCAGCCATCATTGTGTGTGTCTGTGTGTGTACTGAATAGCTTACAAAGCTATTCAGTTTCAGAAGCTGGTGCTGAAACTCCTTCAAGGATATTAATGAAGATCTTCCCCACTTCAGTATAAATAAAGACTGTAACCAAAATGAAATAAATCTTTATAAAACTGATGCGATGAGATTTTTAACTACTCTGTTTTTGGCCTTGGAAGATGCATGACTTGTTTAGTTAAATATAGCAGTTCTACATGCTCTCTCTTTACAGATGGCATTGCACTCTTCTGGTATGGATAGCTGTGAATGTGGCCGGCTTTTGAAAACCGGATGCCAGCTATGTTTGGCATGCAGATGTGTCTATTTGTGTTGTCTGTTCTGTTCTATATGTCCTCCTAGGGTTCCAAATATAAATGTCTTAATGTAGGCCTAAATCAGGGGTGTTCATTTATAAACAGACAGGGTCGGTGTGGGTTCAGGTTTTTATTTCAACCAAGCAGAAACTACTCCTGAGTCTACTGAAAGCCAAGATCAACTCTTTAAACAGGTGGAATCACTTGATCGGAATGAAAACCTGCCCCCTGCATATCGGCCCTTGGCGTATAAAGTTGGACACCTCTGGCATAAATAATCTATATATTTATCCTCAATGCATCTACAGCTAATGAATGTGTTTAATAAAGTGTTTACATGATTAGGCTGATGTACGCTCTTTATTGTGTGCTGTTTTTCAGGCCTGAGAACAAGGACTTTAAGTTGATGCTTCAGAAGGCGGTGAAGAAGATCTCTGCCGTGCGTCAGGTGGCCCAGTTTACTCTGGCTGATGAAGATAACATCATGATGCACCATCACTGACAACACTTCACCTGTGCTCTTGAGACAGGAACTTCATGCAGTTAACAAATGCAACCCGGAAGTCCTATATTTCAGCCTTCTTCTTTTTCTCCCTTGGTCTGCTCAAGTTGGCTTGAGCTCTGGATATTTATACTGCCTGTAGTTGGTTTGGTGTGTCGCTAAAATCAGAACTTCTGCTTTATTATTAACGGTTTCTGTTCAAGTTTTGAATTTGAGAGAACAGGTCATCTTGTGCATTTCAGAGACTTTTGATGGAACTTCTTGTTTTGGGACTGAATGAGCTATAATTGAATTAAACTACTATCTGCTGCTAACACACACACACACACACACACAAACAAACAACTACTGGTCTTGTGGAATATTCCAGCTCTGTCTCTCCAGGCTGAACTCCATCCTCAGAGATTACAGGTCTGTTATGAAGCACCTTTGTGACACAAGCCAAAGTCGCATAGGAGGAGCTAAAATTATCCACCGGGAATCCGTTGTTCAGCAGGAGGAGGATTGGATCAGCAGCAGAGAGATAGACATCGACAGAGAGCCAGAGGAGTGAGGGTAAGAGATTGGATGAAGGGATAAAAGACTGCGTGCTTTCCATTTGCATACAAATTTCAAACTCTGGTTCCTATCATCTATAGGAAAAAAATGTTCTTCTCGCCTGTGGAGAAAACTTCTTTGTCCTGGCCAAGCAATAAGGAGCAGAAACTTGGTGCATAAAAAAGAAACTATACTTACATGTGTAACGGTTTATGGTATAATTAGAGCTGAATGTAACTGCATATAGTGACCATATCTATTAGACTGATCTAACTGTGTTAGAATACTGTAGAACTATTACTGAAAGTGTTGTTCAGAAAGACATATCTTAATAAGGGGTATGTTTAGCATGGACTCCCATGGATGTCATTAATTTAATTAACAAACCTTTTAGAAATGTATGGACTTGTACAGCCTCTATAAAAATCTCTATTTTTTTTTATAGCTGTGATGTAACTAAGTATGTCCACTGAAGACAAAACAAAATCTCTGTACTATCATGACATCAGTGAACAGTTCCAAATGAGTTTAAAATTAGTATTAAGGACACTAATTGCTCCTCTGGACGATCTGCCATCCCACAGTGTTTAATTCAAACCGTAATCTGCACCTGATCCAGCTAAGAAGATGATCTGGAGCATGAGATTACAGGTTGAGACTGATCTCTGTTAGAATTGGTAGACATTGGTTAAGGAAATATTTTAAGTAAGTGGCTCTCAATTGTTCAGTCTTGTTCCAAGCACAGCTCCAAAATCCACTGAAGAGTGTAGTTAAGTTAGTTGGTTGGATCAAGCAGGTCCAAACTGGAGTTGTTTTAGCCACAACACACTTTTATTCAAAGGGGGGAAAAAACTAATTGATGTCAAATTATTGAAATTGATGAATAAGAATAAAATCTGGCTTTTATTTCCACAGTAATGTGTTCGTTAGTTTTGTGAGCAGGCAATAACCCTGATTGTAAAACCCTGACTTCCTATGAAACAACGCCATTTTGTGGTCAGAGGTGTAAACGCAGCAGATGGTGACCTAGATGTTGTGCGGATTAGGCCAAGTGGCTCTATGTAAGAATTACACAGTAACAAGGTCACCCTTAACTGGATTTAACAATTCTAAAGCCTCTCTATTATCCTGCATGTTGATTATAACATACTCCTGAAGATGTTTCTGGAAATGATTATCTGTGTAAGTATGACAAATTAGGCCGTTGTTATTATTAGACAGCATTAATACATCAAAACTACAAATCTGAAACATGTGCAATATCATGTTCTCTTCTCAAGAGCAATTCTTCACCATCTATTAGGGGATGTATTGATAAATCATTTTAATAAGTCAGGAACAAAGAGTTGCTTTCTTTTCGTTGACATATTTAGGTATTTACCAGCAGTATTACAATTTCAGGGTAAAGAGTGTAGTGACTCTTCATGTGCTTTCTGAGCATGAATTAAGAAGCCAATTATTTCTTACATTAACAAAAGCTTTTGAAACTTACTCCTGTTCTATAAAATTTCCTGCACGCTAGAACATTTAATTAAAATATTCCATTTTCTCTATTCCCGATTTCCTGTTCTAATAAATTATTGACATTTATAGTATTTAAAACATCTTGTTAATTTTTTCACAGAAAATACGAGAAATAATAAGAAACTCTTGAAGAGAAAAGGCTAGAAGAAAGTCAAGAAGCTTTTTTATTATTGTTGTCATTTCATTTTTATTTTTTATTGTTTCGTTGTCGGAGCTAAAGAGGGTTAAAGGGTTTCTACTTTTTATTAGTGAAACTGAGGAAATTAAGGTAATTCATGTTATCTACCACTTGAAGGAGCAACTGAGTCATCAATAAGAGGTGAGGTCCACAAACTGGCTTTTAGTGTAAGATAAGATAAGATAAGATAAGGTAAGATAAACCTTTATTCGTCCCACAGTGGGGGAAATTTCGATGTTACAGCAGCTAGAATAAAATAAAAATCAAATAGAAATAACAAATAAAAACTGTATAATGTA
>JAOTRN010000043.1:6650873-6661376 GCA_028566695.1 Bagroides melapterus | reverse complement strand
TATCTGACCCTAACCTGATGATGATGGTGTATGGAATGATGTGTTTGACACTGACCTGCTGATGTATGGTTTAATGTTTTCTCCTTGGATAGGAGCCATGCTCATGGGCATGGGTTCAGGAGTAGACAACCAATAGGAGTAGTCATTCCGGGAAGCAAAGTTGCACACGTTGTTGATGTTGCAGAACATAAAAGGCATGGTGCTGAAACGACGTAGACAACTTCCAGCCGTACCTGCAGCAGAACAGGGCATAGCGAGAAAGACGTGAGTTCATATTTAAATATAAAACTGTACGTTAATAGAGAAGAGGAAAATACATGAGGGAATGTAATGGAAAAAAGATAAATAGATTATATGTCTATGTGAGTAGGATATGGGGGATTGTTGGTGATGATTTTTTTAGTGTTCTCACCCAGGTCCTGGCCATGTGCCCTCTCGTTGCCTTGCACGTAAAGCAGAGAATAGCCATCGTAGATGACAGAGGTGCCAGATGGGCATTGAGGCACTTCTGTCGTCTGACTGTGTCGCGTTAACAGGAAGCCATGAGCTGCTGATGACAGACCTGGAGATCCTGGAGGACCTGGTATCCCATCTGGACCAGGTGGGCCAGGTAAACCCCGCTGACCTGAGGCATTAAGAGAAGGATGAGTGTAAATTTATGTACGGTCAGTGTATAATTAAATACCTATAAGGTTGAACTTTCCAGCACAAAAGTTCATAAGTATTATAAAGCTTATTTTATAGGAGTATATATTATACTAATAATGCAGACTAAAAAATATAATTTTGACAGCATTCCTGAGCAAACAAAACAGTTGACTTCATGTGTGATGGTACAAAGTGTGGAATGTACAACTGCAGATTTCAGATTGAAACAACTTTTACTACCTTGTGCCTACATCAGCAATTTACAAAGTGGTATATGAGATAGGGATACAAACATGAGGTCATAAGACCAGCTCTATATCTTTACCAGTGTAAGAGCTGGTGAAAGCACTTACCGGGCTGTCCAGATGGTCCTGGATTTCCTTTCCCTCCAGGTGGACCATTGAATCCTGGAGGTCCATCAGAGCCTGTATCACCAGGGCTACCAGGCTGACCTACAAAAATGTGTCACACAGATCAGTCCCACACTTTAACAGTTTTAAAGTTAGTACTTATGATGCAAAAATCATAAGATAAAAATCCATTACTGGGTAATATTCGACAAACATTATAAAATTATGAGTATAAATATCACTCTGGTGTTGTTAAAAATTCTTACCTGGAAGCCCATCCAGTCCTGCCTCTCCTTGTAGCCCTCGGGATCCTGGAGGTCCTGGAGGACCAGAAGGCCCCTGTGCACCCTTTACCACAATAGGGGCTGGTGCTTGACCTGGATCACCAGGCGTACCTGTAAGGAAGAATGAGTAGCAGTAAGAGCAGAGATATTTTGTTTAAAAAAAAGATTCATGAATTCAGGAAGATATATGCACTCACCTGGAGGACCAGGTTCACCAGGATCCCCACGCAAGCCAGAACCCCCTGGATTACCAGGCTGACCCTTGGGTCCTGAATTGAGCAGACATATGAAATTAGTTAACCTCATATATAAATTGTCAATGGTTGAGTATTTTTAGCTGGAGTATTCAATGTGGCAGAAACAATTAAGGACGACTGACCTTGAAATCCTGTAACGCCTGGAAGGCCGGCATCTCCTTTAAGCCCGAAAATTCCAGGAGCTCCAGGAGGGCCCTTTCATGGACAACGCATGTCACTTTCAATTCAGTTTCAATTTAAAATAAACCAGTAAAGCTCAGAATGTGAGGCGACGCACTAAGATTATATGCCACTAGAACACTAACAACATGTCAGAAAATAATAGTTGTTTCAAATTGTTTCAAAAATATTAAAAGTATGAAAATATTTAACATAGAAAAATAGGGAGAAAAACAAATCTAGTTTTTTTCCCCTGATAGTTTCTTCATATCCTCAATAAAGCTGTTTTTTTTTTTTCAAAAATTTCTACAGGATTATTCCAGTATTTGGTCCATGTGACTTACAATCAAACCTGGTGGTCCAGTGTCTCCCTTCTGACCAGGTAAACCAGGAGATCCAGAGTTTCCAGGGTAACCTTTCTCACCTTTCACTCCTCCAGAACCTGCTGGTCCACGGGGCCCCTCTGGGCCAGGAGGACCTTTAGAATACCAATAAGATAAGATGTCACTGATGTTTGCATGTCTTACACATCTGAATATCTACTGTCCCAATACATGCGGTAGCAACATCAATTAGTTTTTATTAAAAAATAATATCACTGGCTATGCTGAATGTGTTTCTATTTTTTTTTTTTATCTTTGAGTTAAAAAAAAAGAAGTCAGCACATCAAAACAAAACAATGCATGTACCCATCCCTCAACCCACCCCACTTTATAATATAATTAAAGGCTTAAAGGAAAATAAAGTGTGCAGAAAACTGTTCAGGTGGGCATCAAACCAACGAGGCTAACCTGGAAGACCTATATTGAGGAGTCAAAGGTCAACAGGTTCCCAAAATCCCAGAAGGAGAAGCGAGTTGATGGAAAAAATGCGTATTAAAAACAAGAGCAAATGTTAGAAAAGCAGCACAATTATGGTAGAAACAGCAACATTTTATCTGATTTTTCAAAAACTGAAAAAAAGGAATTTTAAAACATCAAATTATCATATAAAAGCATACATAGCACTCAGTATTGATGGCAGAGTTTCGTATTTTCACAGGATCACAGTCTCACTACATCATTGAATTAACATTTAATTAACCTTTATCATATATTTAACATATTACAGAAAAAAACATGTTCTGTAATTTAAATCTATTTTCTTTTTGAAAATCACATCTTGCACTGTGATTAAATGTGAAACTGTGACACTGTAACCAGCAGAATAATAAATGCACATACTGTAGATCTTCAATACAGATTTCTCACAAGACTTAATTCTGCTGTGATTCTCACATGAAACTAGCAAACTTTGCCATATAATAAGAATGTTTTTTTTTATACATATATAGCTCTTCATGTCCATATCTTTGAATTGTCATTTAAACATAGTTAAAACTGAATCCCAAGATTACTAAAGTTTCTCAATGTTTCAAAAATAAAAGCTTTACTAGTTATTTCAGCGTAGATCCTTAATATAAGTTAAATAACCAAGTAATAAGTCAGGAGCCTGATATATAAAAATGTATGTAAGCTTCTCTTATTAATTTGCATGAAAAAAAGGATTTCTAAATGTTTCCTAAATGCCTGAAGTGAAATCATCTTAAACTCGTGCACACATAAATACATATACAAATTGTGTTTGAAAATAAATCATGTGCAACTTATCATATGTGGGGTCAAAAAAAGACGCCTAATCAAACTTAGACTGCAGATAATGTCACTATTTATCTTTTCTGTTGAATTTTATTTATCTATTCTGTTTGAAAATTATGTGACACCCACAACAAACGTGAGTATGCACTAGCATTAGGTTTATACACAATAGTATTCATTCATTTGTGTACATTAACCAACTGTTCCATATCAGTTCCAGGTTTTATAGGCCCCAATTTGTGCATAATGTTAAGACAGGAACAAACCAAGTCCCTGCCTGCACTCTGCATATAATGTTAAGAGACAATAACATTGTCGTTAACCATCAGATAGAGACTATCAAGACGTCTTTGAACTGCCACTGCAGCAGTTATCTTTGTGCTCAGGTATTCATCAGTGAATATTTGAAGACTTTGGCAGGAGGGAATTAGTATTAAGTCTATAATATATTCAAAAACTCCACTTGACTTCAAACTGTTGTAGAAGAGTCTGCTTCCTCTCAAGGTTTCTTCCTCATATAATCTCATGGAGTTTTTCCTTGGAACCATCGCCTCAGGCATGCTCATTAGGGATAAATGTTAGAGTTAAATTGTAACTTAATCTTAAACTTAATTTTTTATTGTATGCTTCAATACTTCTGTAAAGCTGCTTTGAGACAATGTCCATTGTTAAAAGTGCAATACAAATAAACTGAATTGAAGTATGGTCTTATAATTGTTTTATAAATCAGGCCCCAGGACTTTCATGGCATACTGTCAATGACTAGAAAAGTAAGTCTCATTTAAAAACAAATAAATAAACCAAATTTTAATGTTTATACAAATAAATCAAATCGTAATGTTAAATTCATTTTTTGCCAGGTTTCTTTCTTTTTTTTTTCTTTTAATATCCTTCTTTCTGGATAATTTCTGGAATGGGGAGTGCCTGACCTTCAGGGCCTGTCAGCAAGCGTCATCAGGAGAAGGTGGAGCCACACGACAGGGAACAAGAAATCAAGGTCAAACCCACAATGCATCTGGGTATAGATATAGCCAAACAGACACCTGCCAAAACTGGGCTCTTTGTTTAATATGTATAAAATGTTCTCAAAATTAACTTCTTAGAATTAACTGCTCTTCTAAAAAAACTCGTTTTTTTATTATTTCAACAGATTATAAAATGAAACGTAAAGTACTACGGTTCTAGATATTTTAGCTATTCATTTTATTTTATTTTTCTGACTGACGAAGCCCATGTTGGACAGTTCTGTAATGACTTTACATATCATGAATGTTAAATTTTCCCATGCAAGTGAAGACACTCAGCATTATACTACTGATCATCCTCTTTTTGAATCACTGAATTCAGCATTACACCAAACAGGCAGCACACTGTGGAGAGAGAAAAGAGCTTTCGTTCCTCAAGGAAAAAGAGGGGTAAGGGAGTGAAGATACATAAGGAACGATGGATGGATGGATGAACAGATACACAGATGAAAAACTTGGACACAGTGTAGATCAGTCCATGCTGGTTGGGCCCTGGTTGGGTGAAACAAATTGATTGGTGCGTGCAAATGTCTACCTCTTACAAAAGATTTTGATGCGCATAAATTAAACAAACAAAAGAAACAAACCAAAAATAAACAAGTGCATGAAGGCATGCCTTGGGGATGGAGATGCACAGTGTATGTGTGTAGTGCTCACTAACTTTGTGCACACTATAAGTTCTGTGCAATTTGATCAGCAAGACTTGTGATAATTTGTGCAATATCCATGCAAATCAGTCACATGACTAAATATATTTATCATGGTCTCTCTACTGTATGGTTCTTTCTAGTCAGTTTAAATTTTTTTTTTATATAAATTACCTCAGGTATATTACTAGTAGAGCCAAACAGTAGATCTGACCAATTAGAAGCATAACCCTGTTCCTGGAGATCTGATAATCTGTAATACATCCAATCCAAAACACCAGAACATGTCCATTATGCTTTTCATCATTAATGGATTTTATCCTGTCTCCTTCCAAGTCCCTCCTGCTAAACTACCAATTCCTTCTTCAACATCACATCAAAAGGTTTTCTCTGAAATCTGGGAAGCCAGCACATCTTTTCAAATTGCTGCTCAAGCTATATCACAGAGCAACTGAAGACACAAAGAAAAAAGCTAATATTCGCTTCCCACTACAAGAGCTCACAGATGACCATGATTGGTTAATGTCTCTGATTGACAGGGAGGAAAGAGTAATGGTTGCCTGAGAACACAGCCAATTTTGTTCTCTTGGACTCAAGTCATGGATAACTGTTTAATGTTATCTTTAATATCTTAATATAACTACCTTTCTAAATGAGGGTTGAATTTAAACTGTGCAAAATGCATAATCTCAAGGAACAGAGTCAGCCACTATGATGTCTATGAGATAAAAAAATCCAACATACCTACTCTTCCCGGTGGGCCAGGAGGGCCCTGGATGCCTTTAGACCCTGGAATAGACAGACCCGGAGGACCAGGGGGCCCTTGAAGACCAGGGCCACCTGTTGCACCAGAGGATCCTATGTCACCCTTTGTTCCAGGGTAACCAGGGCTACCAGGCTGGCCAGGGAGACCAGGGTCTCCTTTATGACCTATATTTTAACGTATAGAAGAAGTTTAGTATACAGTAGATTATATCTCTTTGGTTACATTAAATCTCTTGAGAGAGAAACTGTGAAACAGTTTACCTGGCATCCCAGGACTGCCTGGAGGACCCGGGAACCCATAACCTGGTACACCTATACAAATAAAACACCAAGAACTACATTAGACTATTTATCTGCTGTTATATAACCCAAATATCTTAAGTGTCAGTGTATTAGTTATTTAAACAAAGATGTGATCAGCAGAACACATGATTTAAAATTCAGTCACACTTACCTGGCTCTCCTTTCAATCCTGCTGATCCAGGAATACCATCAAGACCAGCTTTACCCTTGTCTCCAGGTAAACCTGGCAGACCAGGTGGACCAGGAGTTCCAGGCCTTCCAGGTGATCCTGCTTGACCAGGGGAGCCTGGGATTCCATCCACACCCTTAGGACCAGGAGCACCAGGTGCACCTAAAGCCATAAGAAGCATCCCAATTTTTCAGGAAGATACCCAGTGCTCAAGCAATAAATCATCTGACTGATATAAAAAAGACTAATATTTGAACATATGTATATAACCAAATAAGACAAGCACTAGCAGTTCGGCACCTTAATTGATTTAGAGAAAAAAGTATCATGTAATAATTTATTAGACAAAACCTTTGAGTGTGTTTGGCTCTTGACAGGACTAGATGGAATCTAAATTGACAGTATTGTACCTTGGAATCCTGGGAGGCCAGGATCACCCTTTGGACCACTGTTCCCAGGCAACCCTGGACTTCCTGAGGGCCCCTGTTGACCTTTTGGGCCTGTAGTTCCGGGGGCACCAGGAGACCCAGGTTCACCCTGTTCAACAAGAGACAGTTAAATCCCCTCTGCTCATCTCAGTCACTACTTATAGGTTTCATATGCAAATTATCCAGCCAATATGAATGTGTTTAATTGTTTGCACCCTTATTACATTTACTATCATTACCTTGGTCCCTGGAACTCCGGGTTGCCCAAATCCTGGCGTTCCAGGGTCTCCTTTCGGTCCTGGAAATCCCGGTGCTCCTGGAGAGCCAGGCTGTCCAGGTCGCCCAGGTTGACCTGGGATTCCTTTAATTCCAGAAGGGCCTATGCCAAAAGATACTAAATTAGTCTGGATTCACCTCATCAGTAATACTGAAAGACAATTTTTTAATTGGGATCCTTTAAACTTTACCAGGCAATCCCATTTCGCCCATGCTGCCTTTTGGCCCTGGCGCACCGGGGAGACCTGATGTTCCTGGAAGTCCGTGATCTCCCTTGGGACCTACAAGGCAGTCATTTCCATAAACATCTATACACTAATCTGGGCTCAAACACCACACAATTAATAAAGTGCTTAAGTTACCTGGGGGTCCAGGTGGCCCAGGACGCCCATCCTGTCCGGGGATACCTGGCTCCCCTTGAAGCCCAGGAATACCTTTTGCTCCTGGTGCTCCACTAAATCCTGCATAAGACACAGAGGGCTACAGTCAAATATTAAAATAGTATAAAAATATTAACATACTTAATCATGGAATTTCATATGTCAGGATAATCAACAGAAATTACATATAAGAAAGAAGAAAATGTACATATAATTGCCTTAAATTATTTCAGTGTGAAAGCAGTAGATCTGTACACATATGATGAACATGGACCTAATTATAGTTCAGTTTTTGCATGTTGGCTTTAAACTATTCCTTGCTTTGCAGGGCTTCAATCATTTCTTTCAATTTTATTACCAAGATACACTTGCCTTGAGATCCTGGGTCTCCTTTCGCTCCTTTTACTGAGTCAACAGGAAAACTGATACCAGCAGGGCCTCTTATACCTGGTTCACCTTTATCTCCCTTTAATCCTGGATTTCCTTGGTTTCCTGGCACTCCTGGCTGACCATTATCACCTATAGAGCAGACAAGTAAAATCTGAACCAACAAAAGAAGTATGGTTTTTTTAATGACTCTCATTCAAAAAAGGCATACCTTTTGGTCCAGGAAATCCTGGAATACCCCGGCTGCCTGGATTACCAGCAAGTCCTGGAGCACCCATCACACCCATTTCTCCCTTTTGTCCTTGTAGGTGATGGAAAAGTATAGTTCAGTGTTTAGTGTTATGCTGCAATATGTTTTAGATGCAGTCCATATGGCATAGTTTTACGTTACCTGGTAATCCAGAAAGTCCATCTTGGCCAGGGTTGCCAGGGATCCCAGGAGGGCCAGGAGGACCAGGTGGTCCAGTTAATCCAGGCCTACCCTGGTCACCGGGCAAGCCTGGAATATCAAGTCCAGGGGAACCAGGGTCTCCTTTCTCACCATTAAAACCAGGGGAACCTGTACAAGCAATGCATCATTCTCACAAACACAGAAACTGATAACAACATAAGCCCATGCGTTGGAATCAAAAGATATTATTCTCTATATAAACATGGTCTAAGTCTCCAACTACAGGAAGCTTACCAGGATTGCCCATGGGTCCAGGAGGTCCTGCCTGTCCAGGCAGTCCAGGTAAACCAAAACCAGGGGGGCCTTGAGGGCCAGGCGCACCCGGAGAACCAGAAGGACCAGAATCACCTGTGAAAAAATTAAGTTGTGCCTTCCTGTATTTAAAACTACATAGTATATGAAAAGCATAAAGCTGATGGTACTGTAAATGAATAGCCTATAGACCGTTTAGTACCATACCTTTAGCACCTGGACGACCGTCTATACCAGGTCGGCCGGGTGCACCGGGATTTCCAGGGAATCCAGCATCACCTTTAGGCCCAGGAAAACCCTTACTGCCAGTCAAACCTGGGGGACCAGGGGGTCCAAGAATACCAACACCAGGTTCTCCCTGTGGATACACACATATGCCCTTGTTAGTAAGTTTTCTGAATATCAGTTCTTTCTAAAAAGTTTAGTCCAAAACAGAGTGGCATGGAAAGCATGAGGGGCAAGAGAGCATTGTGGGAAGCAAACGAGGTGATAAAAACGTTATGTTGAGCTCTAAATGCTTGTTCGTGACAGCATAATGTAAATGCAAATCAAATACAATACAATCAAATGAATAGCAAAGCAAATATGGTCATGCCTGAAATCCACCTTACAACATTGTTAGGACCAAATTCATTAGTACAGGCCTCTTAGCAACTAGAGGTGTTTTTAAAATCTACTGCCATAAATTTAAATATTTTGCTTTAATATTTTTCAATCTGTTTCACCTTAGGTCCACGTAGTCCAGGTACACCAGGTAGTCCATCCACACCTGGCTGTCCAGGTCTGCCAGGGCCACCCAGACTTCCCGCAATACCTGGGAATCCTGGAAAATGTGTTCAGCAGCATTAACACAGGTGTTTGGTGTTTCTCTTATATAATTTGTTAGGTGTTTGCACAGTTCTAGGTTCAATGCATACTAACTGACTTTACAGCAACATTTTTTTTGGGTGATCAGGGTTTACCTTTGGGACCTGGTGGGCCTGGCAAACCTATGCCTGGAAGACCAGGTTCTCCTTTCGTGCCAGGTAATCCGGGGAAACCAGGGGAGCCTGGTTGGCCTGGGTCACCTGTACAGTTATGCAATTAAATCTCATTAACAGGAATAGCCAAACTCTGTTACCTCACTGAAAGTATATTTGTTTGTGATATTTTTCTTAAACATTTCTTAAACAAGCAAAGATTTTAGATTATTCCTAAATTCTCTATCTGCAGTCAATATATGAACTCAATTTCATCAATAATCCTATAATATTGCCATGGCAAACACATATATTTAACAAATTCTGACTACATATGTATTTAAACAAATCATAAAAAAATGGCAATGAGTCCTTCATCACAATGACTTTTTAAAAAAATATTTATAAACATAAACCCAATTTCACACCAAACCAATATTATGTTAATGAATTAGATTTAAGTTTAGTACAGATGTCTGTAGTTGCTTCTATTTAATAACAGATAAATCAATTTCAAATTCAATGCTCATTTGATTCATCTGATCAAGTGTGTAATTTCCACCTCGTTACCTGGATTTCCTGGTAGACCTGGTTCTCCATCAGTTCCTTTCGGTCCAGGTGCTCCTTTCTCAGACAGAGTCAGACCTGGTTCACCTTTCTGACCTATCAGATGACATTAAAGTTTAAAATTAAAAACATGTATTTGTCACAATAAGACAATCCAACAGTTTGATGGTCAAATCCAGCTTATTGACCGTGCCTGGTGATCTCACCTGGAGGTCCAGGAGGCCCTTGCCTTCCTGACACACCCTGGAAACCTTTCTCTCCAGGAGGTCCCTGTGGGCCAAATCCAGGGGGACCAGAAAGCCCCCTGTCTCCAGGAGGGCCTGAGAGACCAGGCTCTCCAGCAGGGCCACGTTCACCTTTAAGCAATAAGGAACCCTGGCAAAAGCAAGCATAGAAAAATGTATTGGGTACAACAAAAGATCTCCAGTACATCCAGTGACCAATATAAAAAAAACACAGACACATAAGACACATCCAAGTACAGGCCTGTTGAGAATGTTTATATACATACATACATACATACATATGTGTGTGTGTGTGTGTGTGTGTGTGTGTGTGT
>JAOTRN010000043.1:6637808-6648885 GCA_028566695.1 Bagroides melapterus | reverse complement strand
CACAATATTAGAAAGGTGGTCATTTATGTCTGATCAGTGTACATAAGTACAAGGATACAATTTAAGATACACATACTTTTCCTGTTTAGCCTACAAATATGCTTTCTTCAGTGAATCTAAAAACTTAAAACTGTCCAAGACACTACACAAATTACAAAAATGTCCTATTGTCCATTCACTATAAACCTTAAAATCAAACCAGACACACAAACTTTTAGAAAACATGCTTTATGAAAAGCTTTATGAAACCATGTATGTTCTTCAAAGCTCACGGCTATCTTATGAATTTTCATGAAAGACAGTCTTGATTCAACAGATACTCACAGGTGCACCCTTGGGACCAGGCTGTCCAGGAGGTCCATCTCGACCAGGTGCTCCATCCTGCCCAGGCAGACCTGGAGTGCCAGGGAATCCTGTGTCTCCCTTGTCTCCCTTCATACCATCAAATGCAACTGCTTCACCAGGGTCACCCTTCTCTCCTGGTGCTCCAGGTAAACCTTGCAATCCTTGTAAACCCTAGAAAATATTGCAGAGATGGTTAGAATCTGCCCCAGCTCATTTGGGCAATTTTTCTGAAGTGAAGATACTTACTGGTGACCCCATGGAACCTTGGATTCCGGGGGATCCTCTGTCTCCTTTATAACCAGGGAGTCCAGGACTGCCTGTGATATGAGATCAAAATATAAACTAAAGAACTATAAAACTAAAAAAAAAAAAAAAAAAATCAGAATAATATTGTATTACAAGAATAAATTCAATGTATATGTGCAAAAAAAGCCACATAATAATAAAACTGTAATACAATATACAGTTATATTGTATAAATCTCAAATTTTACAATGTGCCTCCACAAAAAAAGTGAAAAAAGAGAGAATTCCATTTAATGATTACATTCAAATTCCACTAAAATACACCAAATACACATATTTACTAAAAGCAACAGTTATGTATTTATTTAAATATAATTTCATTTAACATCTTATTTATGAAATATAAAAATAAAACATTTCCACAAAAAAGATGTCATCCTTAGTTTCCTAATGTGATGCTTGCAGAACAGTTATAAAAAAAAATTATATTGTACAAACCCCAATTCCAACACCAAATCCCATATATACAGTAATTGAATACACCATAAAGACAAGCAAAGTGGCAAAGTGTGCTGTGGTCTGACGAGTCTATATTTCAAATTGTTTTTGGAAATTATGGACGTTGTGTCCTCCGGGCTAAAGAGGAAAAGGACTAACCAGATTGTTATCAGTGCAAAGTTTAAAAGCCAGCATCTGTTATGGTATCGTTGTGTGATGTGGCCATGGCATGGGTGACTTGCACATTTGTTAATGCACCATTAATGCTGGAAAAGTACATACAGGTTTTGGAGCAAAATATGCTGCCATCCAAGTGACTGCTTTTTCAGGGATCTCCCTGCTTATTTCAGCACAATGTCAAGCTACATTCTGCACATGCTACAACAATGTGGCTTCATAGTAAAAGATTCTGGGTACTATACTGGCCTGCCTGCGCAAAATACTACAACGCAAACCCCGGACTGTTGAGCATTTGAAGTCGTACATCAAGCAAGAATGGGAAAGAATTCCACCAATAAAGCTTCAACAGTTAGTGTCCTCAATTCCCAAATGCTTATTAAGTGCTGTTAAAAGGAAAGGTGATGTAATACAGTGGTAAAATACTTTTGGATCCTGTTTCAGGCATCAAATTCAAAGTGAATATTTGCAAAAAAAAAAAAAAACAATAATGTTTATCAGTTAAATTAAATATCTTGTCTTTGTGGTGTATTCAATTAAATATGGGTCAAAAAGGATCTGCAATTCATTGTATTCTGTTTTTATTTAAGTTTTACACAATGTCCCAACTTCATTGGAATTGGGCTTTGTATTGAGGAAATACTGTTTTTATTTTTTTTTACTATTTTATAAAACAAAAGTCATGGATATTAAAATATAGGATTAGATTATAAAATATAGGGAAATTTTGGTGAATCCTACACTGCTTAAAAATTGGCTCATATATAAAAAATGCTTTATTAATAAATGTAAACTGAATTAAAGTGGTATATTTTATGTAAAGTTCAACACATTTGTTTTATATAATGTGGGAGAGTGAAGCTGACTATCAACGCTGCTAATATTCAAATTTAAGGCACTACAAAATGTAAAGTTTGTTGCACTTCATGCTGTATTTCAGACAAAGCAGATGACAAGCTTCTTGCCTGGGTTTCCTGGAGGTCCAGGTGGGCCCTGTGGTCCTGGAATGAGGTTGCCACTTGAAAAACAATTCACACACGTGTCCCCCTTTTCACCTGCAAAACGAAAGGCACATGAAGTAAAGCTTGTTTAAAGTTTCTATAAAGTATTCAGCAAGTATTTCTTCTTCGTAAGTAATATTAAATTTTCTTGCCTTTCTGGCCTGTCTCCCCTGGATAACCAGGGTCCCCATTCAGGCCTGGAAGACCAGAAGGTCCTGGGAGACAGTTTTCAACACCGGTGGATATTCCTGGGGGTCCTGGAGGTCCTGGAAGTCCTTGCAAACCTGGCGATCCAGGTCTGCCTGGAGAACCTGGAAGAGAAGCTCCCGGAAATCCTTGATCACCCTTTTGTCCTCTCTCTCCTGGATAACCAGGGGGCCCAGGTGGGCCTTGTATTCCAATTCCTAGGATATAATACAGCATTTATGAACACAAACATACTCACAGAATCGTTCCTGTGAACAATGACTAAGCAACCCAGCTTTTTTAAGATATTTCACCCTTTTTGTAACTGACAGAGATGCATTTTCTGCCTACTGAGTGGTCTCACCTGGGCGACCTGGCTGACCTGGTGGTCCTGAGACGCCTGGGGATGACCAAAAAACAGGTAAAGACATATTGCACATTCTCAAGTTAAAAATCCATTCTAAGATCTTTAGTTAAGCAATATTAGTTAAGGTATAGTATTGCATTTATATTTATTAATTGATAAACATTTATCCAAGGTCACTTACAACTGAGAAAAGATACAACAAAGCATTTGGTGAGCTTATTAAAGTGCCCAGCGGTGGTAGTTTGACAATGACGCTAATGAATACATCCTATTATAATACTGCATTTAAACCTTTTTAGCTCAGTCAGAAAAGAGATTATTTTCATGAGTTACATTTATTGTTTTGATATATTGTTTCTGGAAGTTTCATATACTTAGTTTTTAAGTCTTCATTTTCCTTGCAAAAGTTTTCAGAATCCATTTAGGAAGGATTGGGGAACTTTTATGTCCAAAACTCGAAAATATATACAATTGAATGTAACTGCAGAGCCTTAAAAGTAATGCATTCAAACAAGCCATACCAGATATCCCCTGCTCTCCTTTCCTCCCAGGGGGTCCTGGATGCCCAGGATCTCCTTTAGGTCCTTCTTGATTCAGGGATGGAGGTAGAACCTATATGAGAAATGAATATAGGTGATATGAATACAACAGAGAGGAGATGTGGAGATGTGGCGTTATCTTGTATTTCCCATTCCAAATAAACATTTAAATTTATCACTTTAAATAAACAAATTAATTTTATAAATAAAAAAATATAATATAAACAAAAAGATAAAAGTAAAAGGTTCTATGACGTACCACTCCTGGAGGTCCAGGCACTCCTCGCTCACCTTTGTCCCCCTACAATTGAACCACAGTTTAACTCAACAGTATCAAGTTCCTCTATAGAGAGACATTGTAATCACACCAACTAGAATATGACAAGCAGGACCTCATCTTAAGTGAGAAATTTTACCCTTTATAATAACATTAAGATAATGAAATGTATGAAAACTTACTCTTTCTCCAATTCTTCCTGGAGGCCCAGGTAAACCAGGTTCTCCAGTGACACCCTGAGAGAGAAAGAGAGAGAAAGAGAGAGAAAGAGAGAGAGAGAGAGAGAGAGAGAGAAGCAGATCAAACAAACATTTAACAATCATCTACAACAGTGTGTTCATGTCATGATGCACATATGAACACAGAAATCTCACCACAAGTCCAGGAGGCCCCGGATCCCCATCTTTACCAGGTTTACCCTAAAAAATAACAACAAGGTAAGTAACAATTAATTCACCTGATATTAATATGATGGATTAATCTTTTTTCTGTAAGTGT
Organism: Bagroides melapterus; assembly: GCA_028566695.1. Classification (NCBI taxonomy): domain Eukaryota; kingdom Metazoa; phylum Chordata; class Actinopteri; order Siluriformes; family Bagridae; genus Bagroides; species Bagroides melapterus. The sequence goes on along the minus strand of JAOTRN010000043.1, from coordinate 6,644,752 downwards.
GGTTCAACCCTCACCCTCTTTCCAGGCTCTCCTGGCTCTCCCTTATCTCCCTTTGGACCACTGTATGGGCCCTGTTAATCAAAGGCAGTTCTATTAGTGATTTTTTTATCCATACAGTGATCCACCATGTTACCATGTAACTATGTATTTTACCTAAAATTAACAATAAAGAGGCAAGAACATGCACTGAGAGTTAAGTGATGTTATAGCTAGACCTGTACACACATCCAGCACATATATGTATACAATCTGGGTCACACAACAGAAGTTCAGATACATACAGGTGGTCCAGGAGGGCCAGGATATCCAGTTGGTCCAGGTGGCCCACGGTCACCCTAAAATAAAATGGGAAACAGAATTAAAATGAACATTATAATTAACTAAACATTAGTTTATCATTGCAACACATAAACAGAGATAATATACAGTATAATAAAGCTGAAGGGAACAAAAAGACAATAATCAAAACCAAATTAAGGAAGCATTATTGACGCCACCTAGTGGATAATGAAAATAGTTACTGTGTTGCCATCTAGTGGTCTAAAATAATAATACAGTATATGCAGCTGAGTGTTACACAGGAGAAAAATTTGGAAAATATTTTCAATTAATAAAGAAAAATGTCAAAGAGAAGCACTATCTTTTCTGTCACTGAGGTTAGGTGCACATAAACACAAACACACAATCGTCTGTTTTTTTCTCCTGCTTGTTTTCAATTCATCCATGCAATCATGTTGAACACAGACGGGAAGATGATGTCATTTTTTCAGAGTTGGACCTGTTCACACTTCAACCATCCTTACAGATGGCAGACTCTCAAACAATTTCTATGTCATGGGATAAAAAGAGGTTTTAGAGTTTGGGAAGCTTCCTGTATGTACTGTTAAGATCCTAAGTTCCTTCTCCAAACTCCTTGGTAGCCGATACCCTGTCACACAACCCTCTGAATTTCCCTCTACCTAATTACAAGACATCCGATTATCCTGTTTGTATTTTCATGCATCATACTCATTAGCATCCAATAAAACCAGGTTCCATCGCATTGTAGGACTGTTTCTTTCTCTAGACCATTAGTGGTTCAAATTTATAAGCTTATATGCACTGTTTTAGGTAGTATATAATCGGATGTAAACAATAACAAATATGTAACTGTTTGTATTGTAGACTCAGCATGAAGTTTAAATACTATATGTGGGAAGATATATGTTATGTCAACAGAGATTCATATATAATGCTTTTAATATCACCTAAATTAGTTTGCTGTTATATTTTAATGATGAATTCCTGTAACATTATACCTACAAAAGATCAGTGTTTTTATTGACACCAGTGACAGTAAGATTTTTTTTTAAACAGGTATTGAATTGGGTTTTGAGATCGAATACACTTGTACATAGTCACAAACAACCTGGCAAAACTTGAAGCAAGCCCTAAATAAAATAAACTCAGGTCATTGTTGATGATGTCATTAGAGAAAGAGAACCAATCTATCAGTATGGAACTTCATGTGAAGGTACACTAACTTCTTTGATGACTGTTGATGCTTTTTACAATTGTTTCTTGCTCATTGCAGTTTAGCTTCTTAAATTATTTAAAAATAAAACCCTCATCTGCACATGAGTTCCTCTGTCTACAATCCATGAAAATACTACTGTGTAATTATCTACACTTCAGGTAACTGCACTGTTGTCCTTGATACTGTACCTTCTCTCCTCGAAGAATCACTCCATCTGTTTCACCTATTAACTGGTCGACTTGCCCTGGAGGCCCTGGAGGCCCCTGTAAGCCGGTTTCACCCTACACACACACACACACACAGAGTGAGATCACACAAAATGTGATCACACAAAATATTGTAACATATCTGGATTTATTTAGATTTACATCAAAGCTTGCCATACCTTCTCTCCTTTAGGCCCTTGGAAGTTCAGCCCCATATTTCCCTATGCAAAAACAGCCAGAAAAACATTTTAATTGGCTTTTATAAAGATTTTTTTTATGGATCAGAATTACGTTTGAATTACAAACACATGCCACTGTCTTAAAAACACAGCTTACCTTTGGTCCTGGTGGACCAGGAGCACCTGGAGGCCCCTGAATTGTAAAAAGAAAAAAGAAAAATACATTACATAGTGTGTGTTTGACTGATGCAGCAGTCAGAGAATAAAAATGATATAGTCAGTGGTTAGAAAAATAACAACATACATCATAACCTCTTGGACCCTGAGGACCCTGAGGACCTTGTAACCCGGGCCGGCCTGACTCTCCCTACACAGACATACACAAAAGTGGTTTTGTTAGAGGATTTATATTAGAGTTCATTAGATAAGAATCAATTATACTAGTTTAGCCAAACAAGACAGCTGAAAAGTATTGATATAAATCTTTTAATATATAAGAGATTTCTTGAAGTTTAAAAGAGTCTTAGTCTTCACAATACAGCAGAAATAAATATTCAGATTGACATGTATGACCTACTTTGGGGCCTGGGTGACCGATGATTCCTGAACCTCCTGGTGATCCAACGGTTTCTGTAATGACGACCTCACCAGGCTCTCCCTGCCAAGGTGGAGAGAGAGAGAGAGAGAGAGAGAGAGAGAGAGAGAGAGAGAGAGAGCATAGCTAATAAACACAAAACATAATCTATTCCTCTATTAGACCAACTAGTCTCACCTAAAACTAAATGCATTTAAATATTGGATATTTAACCTCAACCATATACAGTATGTATAGCCTTACATGATTATATACAGTCTGTCCTTCAAATGTCTCATTAGATAAGTACAGTAGCTTCAAAAAACCAAATGACATTACAGATTTTACCAAAATTACCAAAATTTTAACAAAAGAACAAAATAAATTAAGTTATATTAAAAAGGCAGAAGGTCTGGTGTTGCTAGGCTGTGTGTAATACAGAAGGATCTTCAGAGGAGAACTTGCCTTCTGTCCAGGATCACCACGTGGTCCCTAAAAAAAGGAAAAATCAAAACACAGGTATGTCAGCTCACACAGTGGTTTAGAATAATGTCCACTGCTCACATTCTCAAGTACAGTACAGAGTGAGGAGAGAGCACTTACTGGTGCACCGTCTATACCCGAGAAACCTGGACTCCCTGGTAATCCTCTTTCACCCTGTCAGCAAACACACCACAAATAGACATAAGATCCCGTTCATTAAAATTTCAGACTATCCACACCATGTATATTCAATAAACTATGATACAACAGCTAAGATGATTATCTCCAGGTTAATTCTTGAAGATACAACAAACACATCATCTTCATTTGGTTTAGCTAACATTAGCATACGAAAATGTGGTGAACTGGAAATGATAGATCGTTATTATCGGGCAATGACACTTACAAGCAATAAGACATTGGGTTTAAGAGTAAAAAAAAAAGTCTAAAAAAAAGTTTAAAAACTGCTAAAAAAAAAAAAAAAAAAGATTTTCTAAATTTGGAAGCATAAACCAAACTATTGCTCAACTATACAAAGAGTAAGATTGTTTCATAATGATCGTCTTACACCATCAATTATTAGTGTTCACTGACTCTACTGTCTAGTACTGTCTTTTATCAGGACTGTCCCATTTGTGTTCCTGATACACACCTTTGTTCCGTTACAGCCAGCGATTCCTTTTAGACCAGGAGGTCCATCCAATCCTGGAAGACCCTGTCAATCAAAATAAAGGAGGACATACATACTGAGAACTGCTGCAAAGGACAGAAACTACATTTACAGCATACAGACGTATTCAGAGCAACGTACATTTAATATAAAACATTATATTTTTTATGACTGAGAAAATGAGGGTTAAGAGACTGGCTCAGGGGCCCAGCAGTGGCAGATTGGTGGATTTAGGATTCAAAACCTTAACCACTAAGCTACGACATTCCCTACCTACACAGCCTTCAGGTGTTATCAATCCATCCATCCATCCATTATCTGTACTGCTTATCCTACACAAAGTGAGACTCAGGATGGAGTAAGGTAAAAACACACTACTGAAAATTTAGAGATGCCAATCAGTATACAGTGCATGTTTTTGGACTGTTGGAGGAAACTCACAAAGCACGATGAATACCTGCAACAACCCCCAAACCCCAGAGACGTGAGGCAAACATGCTAACCACAAAGTCACTGTGTCCACTGCCATCAGGTGTAATGCACTATACCTAACAAATTATTAACGAATTAATTGCTTTTTAAGATAAATCTATTTGTATGATTTGAGCTAACATTCATAATCATTTAAAGTCTCTGAATTGTCATTTAAAGTCATTTAAAGTCATAATCATTTAAAGTCTCTGAATTGTATTTTTGGTGTTTTGTTCTCATGTTTTCTTGTTATTATTATTATAATTCCCATCAGGAGTACTCACTGGAATTCCTGGAGTCCCTGCAAATCCAGGAAGTCCAGGAGGTCCCTATAAAAAAAATAAATAAAATCACAGTTAGTTTACATGAGCAGAAGACTACAACAACTTGTTTTACATTTCCGAATCATTGCTAAACAGCCTCACTCTTATTCCTTTAGGTCCATATGGTCCTGAAGGTCCATCATCACCCTGGTGAATAAAACAGAATGATATATTTTATGTTTATGTTAATATTTTATCTAAATAAATAATGGTACATTCAAATTGCAGTCAAACTCTGTGTTTTCCCTGGGGTACCATTTATTAGCAAAACCTGCACAGAGTATGAGTGAGAGTGGAAGTACATACTTCTGAAAGTATATTTAGAAATTATTTAAATAAAAAAAAAAAAACATAAAAAGATGTACTAATGCTTCTGTATCAATGACCTACAACTGTATAATCTAACCTATAATTTTGCATGCACAGACAGCTAAACCTGACTGTTTTGGTAAAATGCCCGCAAGGCATCCAGCATCTTGTGTTTAGCTGCAATGTGAATGAATCTAGTAACGTAACATATAACTGATTAATTCATTTGATGCTGATTAGTTGACCCCTGACCTTCTCTCCACGAGGTCCAATTGGCCCTTCTGGTCCAGGGAATCCTGGTAAACCTGGATGACCTGATTGACCTGGGAAACCTCTATCACCCTGCACACACACACAGGAAAGCAGTAATGTGTCATTAGAAATGAAAGATGTGTTAAAGATCATGAATGCAGATGTTTGTGTTGCCCAGGCTTGTTGTTTGTTGTCCTGTCCCATGCTTGGAGGCTATATGAAATAACAGAACTTTATATAACACATAAGAATCTATTATTCTGTACCAGTAACCTAGCAACCCATTTATCATAAAACAACAAAGTACAACAAAGACTGAAAAGTACTGTCAAGATCAAAAAGGACATAAATATCTATGATAAACTACATGCTTGGAAAGGACTTGTTTTTCTACTTTATTATTATAAGGGAATGAAAAAAACGTAGGGAAAGTCCAGGTATGAAAGCAGTCATGTTGAGACATTAGAAAAGCCACACACAGTAAACCTCACTCTATAGCGGCACTAAAAAAAACACCTCGAAAAGCAAACACTGTCTTGGCAGCATCTCAAAGATAAACTAAAGCGTTCCACTCCTTGTAGCTGTAGGGTACGGAGAACGGATATGAGATTAACACAGTCAGGGAGCATGAAAAGAGCCTTAATGACAATGTTTCCACACAGGGGACTGCCACAACCTGCTTATGCAAAACAAACTGGCATGACTGGAACATATTAAACAATGTAAAATGACAGGCACTAGATAGCGTTACACATCAATGAATCGAATCATTCGGCAAATAATAAAATATAATCATTGAATTAATCTGTTAATAATGCAAACAGCTCGAGGAAGTTAATAATGCAACAAATAAATAACAGAGGTGGGTTGACTGGATATCCGAAGGAATTTGATCAGAAACAAATGCTAAAGACTGGAATTGAAAGTGGATTTTTTTTTCAATTCTAAATGTTTACATATAAATGCATTTTTTTGTATTGAATGATTTTTGTTATAAATATGCTGTATAATATTTGGAACAAAGGTCATTTTATGTGAAAGCTGTGGTTTTGAGTACATTTTTGCTGTTTCAGTTTAAAAGCTTCGTCTTTTTTTTTTTGGATCCGCATTATTAGAGCATTTGTATCTGTTTAAGAAAATAAAATTAAGAATGATTGACTGAGAAAATGAAATGAACTTAATAGTAAGTATTACTAAAAGGTAAAAAAAACAAAAAACAAAGATAAATAAAAATAAATAAAAGATTCTAATAAAGAAGTGAATACTAATTCCATTTTTATTGCCACATACAGTATGTGTTCATTGCTCTTTTTATTAATAATTTATTCCTTAGGTCAGAAATTGGGTCCCAGAAAATGTCTGTCAGTCATTACACAAAAACGTGTCAAACATTATAAAAACTTTTTTCTTTCCCATTAAAATAAAATCCTAATTTCTCAGTCATTTGACAAATTACTTAGACTTTGCTCATTGAAATAGTAACAAACTGACCACTAATTCGTCATTTAGACACTCACCTTTGGTCCTTTCACTCCAGTGCAGTCACACTTTGATCCAGTTCCACAACCATGACATACCTGTGAGAGAGAGAGAGAGAGAGAGAGAGAGAGAGAGAGAAAGAGCAAAAGAAAGAATTAAGTTAATATCCATTTTAAAAATCACCACAGTATAATCATTATATTTATTTGTACTGGTGTCATTAGATAACTTTTAACTTTCCAGGTATATTATGTTAAAATGTAGATTGGGGAACACAGGGAAAATAACCAACTCTTTTTAAATTAATCCAAACTGCAGTTAGATTCAGTCATGGTTATTTGTTTTAAAGTACTAGCCTTCATGTTAACCCCACCGATAATACGTAACTGAGATCTCTGTCCTATATAAATAAATCTTTTTCCTCACCAACTGTGAGACATTCTGTAAAGGGGAAAAAAAAAAAAATATATATATATATATAT
>JAOTRN010000043.1:6586832-6624841 GCA_028566695.1 Bagroides melapterus | reverse complement strand
CACAGATACAGATGACATCTGTAAACCACAATGAACTAACCACCCAGGAACACGTTTCTGTTCTGATGCCAGACCTCGTCTTCATCCAGCTCACGGAATGGAATATATCAAAGAGATCTAATGATGGAAGTTGTACCAGTAAAACACCACAAGTCAAATGTCTGTTTCTAAATACTGTTTCAGCTAGGGCTCACTCGAACATCAGTATAATATCAATTCACAATGAACTTTTTTCTTAAACATGCGTAAAATACATTTTAAGATTTATCAATATTATTCAAAAATTAAAATGACCATCACACCCAAATATGGTTTTTGAAAGTCTCAATAAAGATGTTATAATAAGTACCACAGTTCTGGAAAGTCAGGCACTGATGTTGGGTGAAGAGGTCTGGGGTCCAGTCAGTGTTCCAGTTCATTGTTCATTGGGGTTTAGTCAGAGTCAGGGCTCTGCTTTGTACACAGGAGCATTGGAACAGGTTTGGGAAACTATAATGCTGGGAAACTGTAGGGGGTGTGGTAGCCTAGTAGTTATCGGAAGGTTGTGAGGTCAAATCCCAGGTCCACCAAGCTGCCATTGCTGGGACCAAGTGCCAGGCCCTTAACCCTAAATTGCACAGTTATGGATATTCTGCCAAATGCTGTAAATGTAGTTCTAGAGCAGGCAAAGAAATCATATACAAACTGCATGCTTCCAAATTTGTGGAAAGAGTTTAGAAAAAAAACATGTATGGGTCTGATGATGTCCACAAACATTTTGCCATACCATATAATCAGAACACATTATATCTGCCATTAAACTTTGATCAGAGCTGCACAGAAGTGTAACTGTAGTGACATCATTTTGACCCCTCGTTCCATGCAGACCCATGGTACCAGAATCAGGCATAAATTAGACCTGATGTTCAGCTACAACTCAGGAAAACTGTAACCCTCTCAATTCAACATCATGAGCAGTACACATGAATACAACTTAAACATCTCAAGTGATTCATATGGCTCCTTGAATAAGATATTAAGATACCCACACATTTATCCACTGTCTAAACTCTTGTCTGTTTATACTGTGTGTGCAGCTACTGACCACTATTTAGTAAATCTCCTGCACCCTTAATAAGACTCACTTCAGTCTGTGGACTTGATTCCTATCATAAGTAATGCTCTCTACCTCCCTGACTGTTTCAAAGACATAAGTTTTCTGAACTTTCCTGTCCAGCTGTATGTAAAAAAAAAAACAAAAGCTGTGCCCCTGACCTGCTGCTCAGTCCTCTGGGTGTTTCACCTGAACAGACATGTCTGAAGCACTTGGAAAGGTTTCAGGCCCACTTCTGAAGCCTAGAGGGAGCAGACATGGATGGCAGAGTTTCTATAGCTGTGCAGCTGTGCTTGTGAAACAATTGTCTGTAAAAGCTCTGTGAATGCTTAGACCAAAAAGACAAGATATCCATCTTCAAAAAGACTGGAGAAAACTATATAAGTTGATAAGTAACAATAGATCGGAATGTTACAAATTTCCATAGGCAAGTACTTAGCACTAGCTATATGTACAATCTTGCCTTTGATTTGATTTTGGCTTGAAGTATACAGTAGACTGGAGCTGTGTCCCAAATGACAAACAATTATACACTCATTGTACTTACACTATACACTATATCCTGCTTTATATGAACTTTAGAAGGGTAGCATTGTCTTGACGAAACGCTAACAATTTCTAATTAAGCTGTTTCCCAGTCGATGATATCAAAATCATGTAATGTGGAGCCGGTAGCTTTTGCAGAATATGGAATATTCTCAGTATGGAGTAGATGTGAGGTATGAATGCACATCAAAGTGCAAGTGCACAGTCAGAGAAGACTCTGACTCTCTGACTCTATCGTCGGCCACCTTGCAATGTTTTCTCATTCGCTGTAAATGTTGTTGAGTTCATGAAGTGTTCAACATTCCAGACTTTGTTTGTTGGGTGAATAAGTGCAACATCCAGGCACCTGTAATATTGAGTGTGATATATTACCTTTATTTATATAATGTGCAATAACAACCTCCTCCACCTTATCTGTGTTTAAGGGCTTTTTTTTTACATTTTGGCATTTTCAACTAAACATGCAAATAACTTCATAGTGTACTCACCTCAGACAGTGGCTGAAGAGGTCCATAGGCTTTCCTGTGCAGGTGGCTTGTATATGCACAGGAAAGTAAACGAATAAACAAAACTAAACGCATAGATAGACACAAGTCCAGCAGACAGGCTTGTTTATCCGGTGTCTTGAGTCGCCCTACCTACAGCGGTTATTTTGTGTATTATCAAATTTAATGTCTTTTTACAGCACTCAAGTGAGCTTGAGTTGTTGAGAAGTGTTTTTTTTTTTGATCAGACATCAGGGGAAATGTATGATCTCTATGTAGGATTTTTGAGGAACAAATGCAATAGATAACAAAAAGTTAGGAGAATAGATAAAGAGACCTCTCCCTCCCTCCCTCCCCCTCTCTGTCTCTCTCTCTCTCGTGTTTTTTTCATGTACCCGGATGCTACAAGAGTGGGTCCAGAACATTCCTCAGCCTGAGATGAAGAGATAAGTCAGGTAAATGACAAAGAGTCTCACAGGAGAAAAAAATCACTAAGTCAATACTGATTAAAAAAAAAATTTTAATCGAAGCCCTGCGTTAAATACGGATAGTGTGAGAGTCTCTCAATCTCTACCATTCACATTCCACACACATGGTTTGATGACCTCTTAAGTGCGTAGATCAAACAGTGTGTGTGGTGGAACTAAACCTCCCAGACTCACACTCCTAGACTGTAGCTTACATCCAAACCAAACAGGAAAAACAAATGGACAGCAATGTGCATGCAGGAGTGTGTGTGTGTGTGTGTGTGTGTGAGGCTGGGGGAGAGGGAACAAGAGTTAGTGGTGACATGAGAGAGGAAGATTGTTTATAGGCCATTCACACCACCATGTAAGAACACACACACACACACACACACACACACACACACACACACACATCCCATTAAACTGTATTGAATTCATACACATTTGTGCCAGATGGTGACCACTAGACCATCCACAATCAGCTACACTGGTTACACATTGGTTAAATGTCAAATGCTGTCAAATTTATTAATCAAACCCTCAAACCAAGACTGACTTCTTGATCAACGTAAACACAAAGTTTAATAGTCTTTATGGATGTTACAATGCATGTTATACCAAACTTCAATCAGTTTGAAGTTAGTTGAGAAGTTATTCACTAATACTTTCATAGCAGTAATCATAAAAGATTTCTATTTCTATTTCTGTCACCGTTTTAACTGTTGAAACAAATCTAACCCAAGTGTACGTTAGGTATGTTTATTTATTAGTTTATACATTTTTCGAGCATCTATAATTGTTCTTGTGAATATTTTGTTGTCATAATCAAATCCTCTGTCATAATTAATCTATGACCAAGAGTACAAGACAGCGAAGTTAGCATTGGTTTAAAGTATTAAAGTCTCTGGATGGGAGGGATAGACCACTCTCTCTGATATCAATCACAGTAACATGAGTTAACTCTGAGTGCCATTAAAGAAATCTGTTAGCACTTTTAAGAACTACTCAAATAGAACACTAATGGTTTTTTACTAACTGGAAGCATAAACCAGTATTCAATCAATGGCAAAATGTAATCAAATACATATAATGCGAAGTCACTAGCTTTAGCAGTACACTGAATTTCTGAATTTTTTTTTTCTCATTCCACACTTCTGCGTTCTGCGACAGAGTGGCATCCTATACAGGGTGTATTCCTGCCATGCTCCCTATGTTTGCAGAACAGTCTACACACAGGAACTGGGAGCAGTGAAAGTGTACTGAAAGTGTACTGACCTGATTCACATATCAGAACATTATTATAATGTTTACACAGTCATGAACTACACTAACCCCCCCCACCACACACACACACACGCACGCGCACACACACATACACCACACTCCAGCAAGCTTGTGCTTAAGTGCAACAAGTGACATATAGAATTAATGTCATGGTAAGAATTAGCCGAGATTTCCTCACCATTGTGATTTCTTTACATAACGCTGAACCCAACTGAACATTAGGAGTGCTGCAGTGCGAGACATGAGGAATTACGTTTTAGAAAGATGGAAAGATATTCCCCGCACAGACAGCTGTGAAAAAAGCAGTATGAAGCTAGCCCTGCTCACTGAGATGAAATTGCTGGAATAATCCAGACGCCCTGCAATGGACCAGTGTCCTGTACAAAATCTATCTCCACCTTGTGATCCTGACCAAGACAAAGCAGTTTCTGAAGATGAATCTATGCGGAAAATGAAAGAGGACAAAGGCACCAGCCCTTGCCTTGTCATAACCCCTGTCTGGGTTCATATCTCTAACCTGAATGGATGTTGTGGCTACGAGCACTGATAGCTGATGGTCTGGACTCATTCCTCCAGGTCTGAGATTTTTTTTATTGTAGTCGTGCACGTGACAGTCTGCTCTTACACAAGCAAACAGATAAACAGAACACTCCACTCATGTATAAACACGCCAGTCCTTCCTGGATTTTTTTTGATTGCAGAAATTAAGACAAAATCAAGCAACTCAAATTTTCAAAATTGTAAAAGGTGGTAATTTTCAATATAACTACAGATTTTCTACAGATTTAAGCCAATATACATTGTGTGACATAAGTGTACATACATAAAGGAGTGGATGATGAGGAGAATAAGGGAGATAATGGAGATAATTTAAATAATTAAAAGATTTTGACAAGACTATGGCTGTAATGATGTTTTTATTCAATGTCTACAAAAAAAAAAACAGCAGAGAATGATGGAAAATTAAACAATTCATATAAAAGAATAGGCTTTGCATCAAATAAGCTTTAGTTACTTCAGGAAACAAAGAAGTCGGTTATGTGTGAAGCATATAGTGTAATTCACAATAGACATATGAGCTTCCTATGGCATGTGCCGCACACACACATACAGACACACACAAACAGCAGCATTGTTGAAGAAATGTGGTTACAGACTCCCTCATGTGTGATAGGTTCAAAGGAAACCCTCATGAAGTGCACTACAGCAGAACACCTTCACCTGGCAAGTAAAGATTCAGCAACAATCAGCAAAGAGCTGAAACTCATTTCCACAATAAAATACCTCAAACAAATGATATAACTCACACCATAAGGACTGATAGAAATGCAGTGAAATAAACAGACTGAGCTACACAATCTTTACTGCTGCAGAACCTGCTCAAAATAAGAGGCCTTTTTTCCCTGACCTTTAGCACACATGAAATTCCAGGTCATGTGCTGATGGACTGATGGTCCACTAGGTGGCATACACACAGAGACAGTGGGCTGAAATTGCAAGCACGCATTCCACACTGGACTGAGTTAAAAGGCTTTGGCATTCCAAAAAAAGGAAAGAAACTAAAAGTGGGGGTGTAGGTTCTCACAGTGCAGGGTAATCCTCACTGGTGAATTATTGTGATTTCTTCTCTGTAGCTGATTGAGAAGCTGCTTCTCAATCAGCTTCTCTGAGAAGCTGCTCTTCTCTGCAGCCCATTGTCGTCTGTGAAACATCACTCTGAAATCGTCTCCACTAACCACTAAAAACAGACCGCAGCTTAATTAATGACATCATTTGCAGATTTGGTTGCCCTTACTTGATACGTTTCCTGAACAGACGAAATTCACTCAGCAACAATACACTGGCAAGTTTACAACGACCACTTGCAATATGCATAAATTTCATTTACATTTACGGCATCTGGCAAACGCGTTTTATCCAGAGCACCATACAAAGATGATTTGAAGACTCTACCAATGAATAAATCAACGCTGGTTCACTAGGACAAAGACTAAGGAAACCATCAGTCTAAAACACTGCTGGGCAAAAATATCAAACATACAAGGGTTTTTTTTTGTTTGTTTGTTTGTTTGTTTTGCAGTTAATAAGCACTCTCCTCTCAACAGGACAGATCAGAGAACCTTCTAGTACAGCCCTACTTTCTGTTTAAAGGCCTTGGTCTCTTTCCATGATACAGATATGTAAGAGACATGATACAGATGTAAGAGCATTTCCTACTGAAACTTCCTGATCCACTTACAGGCCTCTTTTGAACAGAGCTGCACACAGCCTTGAGTAGCTCCTAGCCTGAATACCTGGCAACACACATTAACATCCTGATAGCACACATTGGCATCCTTTATACATACATACTACACAGTTACTGTATATTGCCTAAAGGGCTGCAGAAGTTAAGAGGTTGCACACACAGTATGGCATGTTGGAAGTAATGTTCCTTCATTGCACCAACCTGTTGGGTAAAGGGGGCGGAGACAGATCTATACATGTCTGCTGATGCCTTACCTGATTCCTAACCCTAGATAAAATGGGCAGAACCACAGAAATCAGTGAAAGATCTCAGACAAGGCCATCCCCTACATGCTACAAATGGAGCATTCAGTGATAAAAGATGATACATACATTGAGTCACCATCTATATCAGTGAATTATCACAGTAAAATCCTACTAAACATAGAACCACTAAGTCAAAAGCTTGTATGTCAATTTTTGTCTTGGCAAATGTGACCATTGAACATCTGGCTGATCATTAATGACGTCAGTGAATAAAAGATCCACCACCTGATATTAGTGGAACGTTATTTTATTTTATTTTATTTATATATTTATTTATTGATTTATGTTTGTGTGTTTCTGTGTGTGTGTGTGTGTGTGTGTGTGTGTGTGAGTGTGTGTGTGTGTTAGTTATTAAAAACAATCTAAAGCTGCGGGTCAGGTGCCTCGGCTTGATGAATGAGGAAAGTTTAATCAGAGTTTATGATCTGAACATTACATGCCACGACACATCATATTCAATTAAAAACGAAGTAACTGTTGCAAAACTATTATTTGGTTTATATGATGGCAGCTAAAGGTTTAAAGCTCTCGGTAAACTGACGTTTGAAACTGAAAGCAACCTTTTAATCCATTAATTCACAATTCATTTTGCTTAAAAAAAATATATATATATATATTCCAAACCCAAACACTAAGTAGTTACTAACACCATTAGGTTATTGATTTTGCAAATATGCTCCTGCAAAATCGACCCAGATGTAGACCTCGGTTTTCAGCAGAAATAAGAAAACATCGACTCGGCGTGTTTGCACATGTTGTGCCCGTGCAGCAGAGATCTTTGTCAAATAGGATGCGCTGCCGTCTTTCTCATTTCCCCGTGTAATATGCCAATATTACTAGTTTACCTAACATACTGGCAATTAAATACAACACTATACGTATGCTTTTAATTATTTAAGGAAATGAACAAGGAAAAAAGAAACAATGCATCCACTTCTTAAAGTAAACTAACCACCTCTATTTATAAACTGCAGCTGAGACGCGCGTGCGTCGGGCTGTACGTGCGCGCCGTTCGCGGAAAACTGTCTACAACTAAACAAACTTGTGTTTTAACTTTATTATAAGCGGTAATAACTCAGCAGAAGAACACACAGGTACTTACCGCCGACTCAGACTGCTGAACCCCTATGGACAGAGATATGAAGAGTAGCACCGCGACGAGGTTCTGCAGACTCTTTAACTTTTTATTCATTTTTAAGAATCCACCCTCTCAACAGCGACAATTACGACCTCGAGCGCATGTGGAACTTCTCATATTCCCCTAATAACTTTACTGTAATATGGAGTGTTCAAACTAAAAAGGCGGATTCTTCTCAAGTCGCCAGACTCTTCAGCGATAGGACCGTTGCCTACTGCGACCCTAACTTTTTCTCTGACGCCTTAACCTGCGGGCCGGACTACTTTCCAATTACTCCGCCTTTAAATAGTCCCTAAAAGAACCCTTCTTTATGATAAACATCTTAAATATCGTTTGAATAATGGAAAACATGAAGTTTAGATTCACTACTTTTTATGAGGGCGAGGTTTTATTCTTATTATTTTCAGTGAAAACGAGTAGAATAACGCAACATCTGTGTAGATTTACAGCATTAAAATTGCTGGACGGATTATTTGCTGGACGATGTAAACCAATTTAAAGTAAGTGAACTCAGACTCTCCGTGGTTCACTTTAACTGGGAGTTTGTCATAAATGTAAAATAAGATATTTTATTTTCTGTCTAATTTATATTAATAGATACCAAGGCATACATTAACTTAATATAAATTATATAGATAAGTTATCTTTCTCAAAGCTAGTTATTAACTACTGATTGTTTAGCATTTTGTAACAAATATTTAATTATTTATGCTGAGAATAAACACCGTCTCAGGCAGACCTTATTACTGAACGAACCATCATCATTAGTATTATTTATCATTAATACTGCTAATTAATTTTCTAGATACTACTCAATCTAATCTTACTTTACCCAGCGTAATTTTGTGTCTAAATTGTTTAGCTATGTTGCATTACTTGTGTGCATGAATAGTTTATGTAACGTTTGTAACTTGCCCACTATTATGTGTAATATAATGATGACAGGCTATGAGTAAAAGTAGACAGAGTTAAGAGCAGTACTGCTTTGCTTTCAAAGCGTGCTTGGATGTGAAGACGGTATGATTGACAGCTGTAAGCCCCGCCCCCACGTCTGAGCAGCGCACACTGCGCGATGAGCGTTTTTTGAGTCGGGCTGCGACACAGCGAATTTCGGCATACGGGTTCCGTGAGTTTACTTTTCATCAAATGCGCAAAGAGTCACTCCACCTTTAGGTTCTGCAGCTGTAAGAGTTGTTCGGCTGTGAATAGGCTATTAGGTCGTGTATAGATTTGTAACCTTTCTGGTGTTGTGTGTTTTGTGCGTGTTGGCTGCAGATGAACCGCGCAGAGCGCACTGAGCGGATCTGAAACCCTTGCTCGCCGGTGGACCGGGGAGACACGACACCTAAAACTTTTCTACCAAAGCACACAATGAAGCTTTGGTACGTAGTATGATTTTTTTCAAGAACACATTAACTTGTGGTTTGTAATTAAGACATGTTAATTGAGGTCTTTTGCAAAAAAAGCAGCTTTGATACGCACTTACGTTGTAGTTGATCAATGGCTTCACCTACACGCGTTTGTTCACTTTGCAGGTTTTGGGTTTGTACAGTTGTCTTGTGTCTGGACTCTACATACGCAGTAAGTGCGCTTTGCTTATCATATTACACGACGTCAAAAAAAATAATCAGATATATTTGTATATATATGCGGCGCGTGTATACACACTGCACAGTCACAGTCTAGACGTGTGTGTGTGTGAGTGTGTGCGTGTGCGTGTGTGCGTGCGAATGTGTTATAGAAGCTTAAAGTTCCTGTAAATACAGTTCCTGTATTTCTACTATTAATTTTCTATGTGCTATGAGCATCCTGACCCTGGGTTTCAGTATCAGCGTTTCTGTGATTTGATAACTTACAGTATTCATGTGTTCTGACAAACAGAAATGATCGGTGCTATGACACATTAACAGGCATATTTGTATTTGTATTTGTCAGTATCGCACAGCTTTACTTTTGAGGCCTACCATCCTATGTCACAAGCTAGTTTATCAACTTTACAATAATTACCATCATTATTCATTGCTGAAAAATGTATAATATTCATATTCAACATTTACTGAGGATGACATTTGGTACTTTTGCACAGTTTCAAGATATAGTGCACTTTTAGGATCATTTGAATGAACCAAATTTTAGACAGTGATTTGCCTCATTAATTCTTAATTTTGCTTCATTAATTGTTTAAGGCTTATTTTGTAATTGTGACGATCATAGAGTGCTAAGAATAATTGCTAATTTAAACCTTATAAACATGAATATGTAAAACACTACATGGGTTGGGTCACAACCACTTACTTTGTAGCTGATTACATGAGACTACAATGTTGGCAGTGTAATTTTTGTTCTACCTCTGGTAATGATTTCTATAAGATAATAATGTCTTGGACAGGTAGTAAGTGTATAAGGGTCGACACCTGGGTTGTTTTTTTCATTTTGAATTGTTATTCAATATTTATATGCATATACATAATGAGTGGGATAAAATCACGTTATAAGCCTCCAAACAGGGTTTGTGCATAACGGTGTTGAAAAACTACATTGAAATTTTCAGATCAGTGACAAGTACAGCACAAAACAAATCCACAATTACTCTGGTTTAGGAAAGAAAGGTTACATTTTTTAATCAAGAATCCCAGTGGGTTTTTTGGACTGATCCTCTTATAACCCTTAAATCTAGGACTCTATAACAGAGGCTTTCCCAAACTAATTAAACATGGGTATTTATCTCCAAAATCAGTAACATTAAATTCATTCATTTTATTTTAAGAATGTCTGTGCATCACAAATGTTTCACAAAACCTTCTTTAAACAACACTAAAACTAAAAAAAATAAAACGGATTTATTTTTGGATTTGTCTGCAGTTCCGTCACTAAAAGCCAGAGGCCGCTAATTTTGATACAAATTTACAAATACACTTGTTCTATTCATGAGGGGAAAGATGGTGATGATGATGGTGGTGGTGGTTGTGGTGGTTGTTTTTAACACATATATTTGTACTGAATTCATAGCCTATACTCCTTATACTTTTATTCACTCAGATTATTCTGGACATCTGTAGTCTTATTGTTCACAATATGACTTCTTGAATAAGACACTGATATTGGCTGTAACTAGTAACTAGTGATATTACTAGTAAGTGTAATATGCTTGATATGGAAAGAGAGATGAGAATGATTAATTTTTAATAGTTGGTGGCTCTTCAATACTACATTTCAAAATGACAATCATTTTAAAATCATGTACTCACCTATATTCAGAACATTTACAAGTCAGGAAAGCTTGTAGGAAACAAAACTCTGTTTTCATGCAAGAAAATTATACTGGTTACAAATTCAGTGCATAGGATACATCCCTGTACACAATCCCTAATCTAATCCTAGTTGCAAAAGGAAATAGTTCTTGGTGTTTTAGGAATATGAACTACCAAGATCATGCTATAGCCAAGTGGTTTGGAACTCTTCAGTATTTCAGTCTAAAACAAGGAGTAAATGTACAGACTTTACAGAACACCATAACAATACAAGTGCTAACGCTTGGCCCTAACTCACCCAAATGAGTGTGTGTGATTCAATAAGAACACAAAATACACTATATAGTCAAACGTTTATGGACACTTGACCATCACACTCATAATTGTAGTCCCCTTTGGCTGTTATAATTTCCTCCACTCTTCAGGGAAGGCTTTCTGCTAGATTTTTAACGTGGCTGTGGGGATTTGTCCAATCAGCCACAAAAGCATAAGTGAAGTCAGGCACTGATGTCAGGTGAGGCCTCATTGTTCAATGGGGTTGAGGTCAGAGCTCTCTGCAGGCAGCTCAAGTTGTTCCACAGCAACCTTGGCAAATCATGTCTTTGTTGAGCTTGCTTTGTGCATGGGAACATTGTCATGTTGGGAGATTTTTGGCCCCTTTAGTTACAGTAAAGAGAAATACTTATGCTACAACATACAAAAACATCCTATAAAACTGTGCTTCTAAACGTTTTGCGAAAAAGGAGTCAATTGCCCACATATTTTGGTCATATACAGTATTACAGAGTATATTTACAGATTCTTGATCTTCACTGACTATCAGTTACCACTATCAATCCCAGACATGTCAGTGAAGTGTTTGGATCATTTTCTAATGTTGGGTTTGTTGCACATGCTAGATCAATGCTGTGCATTTTTATTGCTTGCAGATAAGCTTTTGGAAGATTACAGGATATGAATTTATTATATCTAATTATATACATCTTTAAAATATCAGAGTGTGATCAATGCATTTTATCATATGATTAGATGATATACAGTATATTTTTCTTATCTATCTCCATTTAAGTATATTGATTGTCTAAATATATGTTATTGGCATCCTCAATATTTTCATAATTACATCTGATTTGCCATGACTGGTTGGATATAACAGTGTTTTCTGGAAGTTAAACAAAAGTACCGTAATTCAGTTTTCCACATTTTTTAATGAGCCACTACTGGTATCAGTATCAGTGAAACACATTGCAAAAATAACATCGTAGTACGTGAAAATATCTTGTATACAGTATATTCAAATAGACATATGTATCTAGTATTTCTTAATATATCATTAAAATGAAGGAAAATATTTTATTCTATAGATTGGTAAACCTGTTTCTAGACATATTTTCATTTCGAGGTTTACATTTTCTTGTTCTGTTGGAAGTTAATTTAGCTTCTTTCTAGAAATAAAATGTTTAGAATTAACAAAATTGTTTGCCACTACAACAAGATTTTACAACAATTTCAAGCTTGAAATTAGGAATAATGTCTAGAACCAATGTTTTAATATTCTTGTATTTGGTTTGTAATTTTGTAGTAGGAAATACTGGATAAATTTGACCTCATTGTAGACATTTAGTAAAGGTTCTCTGAGAACATCTGGGCATTTAGTGAGACTGTTGATATGTAGTGACAATATGGGAAAGTATGCACACTTTCTAAGATTATGGATGCTTAGTGACACACACACACACACACACACACACACACATACTCATCTAGACTGTACTGTGTGTGTGAGCGTTCTGCTGAGAAAGCTATGCATGAGCTAGGAGAGGGGAGATAAATGAGAATCTACAGTAAACAAGTGCAAACTGACCAGCTCTTATCACAGACACTCTTCACACTTTCTCAAAGCTATCACTTCTTCAGAACTATGTTGTTTAGATATTTATGTGTATGGACTGTTTTGGTAGTCAGGTCTTATCTCTGCAGCCCCCCCTCCACCCCACCCCACAGTCTGCAGAAAAATTCCAGGACTGCCTGGCAGAACTTGTTGAGATATTCTCTCTTGTTGCAGGTGTCACTTTCCTAGAACATTCCTGCAGGTTAAACTGAGGTTTTCTGATGCCTGTGTGATATGTTCATGCCCCTCCTTGATATATCTCTACCCTTAGGGTGCACGTTCTGTTTGAGGTTATTCTAAACTCCTGCCATCAGCCAGATCAACACTTTTATGGCTCGCCGACTGAACGGTTATAGATGGCTCATTGTCTGCGTTTATGTTAAAGGTTGTAAATGGAGAAGTGACTGTTTTCTCTGTGTTTAATATAGCAGTGAAAACAAATCAGAACTGATGATATTCATTTTACTCTCCTCACGTTTGCTTTAATCTTCAGATTTATTGAGCCGGCACACAGAGATTTTTAGATTATCAGTAGATGATCTTTTACTTCTCAACTTTTCATTAACTCTCTCTGCAGTTATCTATCATGTATTTTTCCATGACTAAGTGTGATGACTACGCTCAAGAAATGGTTCTATATAGAACCTAACATGGTTCTACCACTTGACTGATATATGAAACCTATTTACTCTATAGTTTATTATATAGAACAATTTTGAAGGGTTTACTGAAAAGAAACCAGTGGTGTCTTTATTATTATAATTAGTGGTACTACTATTAATGGTACAAATTTCGACAAGAAAATGCAGCACATTCAAACACTGTATATATTTATTTCAACAAAAACAACAGCATTGGGATACGAAAGAATTGTCTGTAGTATTGATAACAGAAAAACTCCTCACTCCTATTTAAGTTTCTATCGTTTCAGTTTCCATTATTTAACCAATGTAATAAACTGTTTTTTTTTTCTAAAACATGTCAGTTATAAACATATTCTGGAAATATCTACATAAAAATATAATTCCAAAAAAATAGACATTCATCTCACTTTAAGCTTTCTTTGTGCTATTTTAATATAAAAGCTTAATTGCTCTCCAAGGTTTCTACATAGAACCATGTATTGAGGGGAACCTACAGATCAATAGGTTTTATACACAACCACAATAAACCTAAGGATCTAGTTTTTTCCATTATCTAGATTTTCCACCCCTTTCTGTGTGCCTCTCTTTTTTTTTCTCATTCTCTCCCTCTATCATGAGATGGAAATAATTCAAACAAGGAAATGAGGTGATTGTTAACCCCAAGAAAAGACGTCAGCTCTTGAGAAGGGGTTCCTCCATAAATGGCCATGTCCTTGCAGAGTGAACATGCAGGACTAGATAAAGCCATAGAGAGTCTGGTGATTCTAATGAAGTTGGTTCAGATACAGCAGAAATCATAAGCTTGGGGAATGCTTTTTAAGTTTTTGAAAAGAATCCATCTGGGAGAGATCATGGAGTTATGTGGCTTATATTTGTAGGAGCTCTAAACTTTAAATCTGCTGGGTACAAATAACATTATCAGCACTACAAGCATCTAACTGTTAACATTTTAGGTATCAGCATTAATAATTAAAAAAAACAAAACGCAGACACATTTATTGAGCTCCATGTTTAACATAACTTGGTATATTTCCAGATGCCATTATTTGTATAACAAAGAAAACAGGAAAGAATTATTAATAATGATAACCTGGAGCAGGAAGTGCTGCCATTTAAGGCTACAGCTGGCCCAAATGTGTTTATAAGAAATAATAAATGTGTATATTCTGTCTCTATTTATTGATTAAATATTGTCCCATTTGGACTTGAATCAGATATTTTCACTTTCAATAATTTAACTCCAAATATTTAGAAGCTAAATAGAGTGTTAATAGCCTGTAATTAGCTGTTTTTTTCTGATTCAGACTTGAGAGCATTTTATAGCTTCTGAGTCTCTCCTCCACCTTCTTTTTGAGATAAATAAAATGTCAAAAGGTCAAATCATACAAAGAAGACAGACTGGGAAAAAAGTTAGAAAGAACAGCAGTGATGAAAATCCGACATTCTGTACCAGTTGATTTATTTCACCTTTTTTTTTTTGAAAGAATGCAAGATTCTTAGTTGCTGGCGTTAAGCGTGCGAGTGAACCATCAGTTTACATGTCCATTCGTCACGTAAGTTTTCACCACAAAGTGAGAAGTGAGCATGACCGTGGTTGACATATGAGGGCAAAAAGAGGATTGTAGCAGAGAGCTGAAAAAAACAGTTGCCATTGGGTTTTTTTAAGCCTTACTTATAAAGACACATTCCATGGGGTAAGATACAGTACATTGACATTGATCTTTTCATGAATGTGCTGTAAGTACATGCCTGTTTCCCCCTTTTAAAATTTCATCTGTCATACAGAGCTTCTACTATCACCGTCTACCTGGATTAGTGCCATTACTGCCTTTCATTCCATCTTTTCATTCAGTCTGTTCTTCCTTTCCCTCCTCTGTTTGCCTGTGTCTAATGTTGTCCATTCTGTCGTCCACCCCTCCCATTTTCATTCATCACTTTACCCAGGATTCCTTCTTTTCTTGGTGTTCACTTGGTAACATCTACATGCGCAAGTTTGTTTTATATGTTTATCAATTGTCAGGCAGTGAATGTGAAGAGACAATATGTACATTAGACTATGAAAGATGGAGACTTTTGTAAACATTCATATCACTGATATCGATCATGTTTCATTTTTTAATTGCTTCGCAAAAAAGTGACTCAAACTCGTATACCTCAGCTTTAGTGTAAAAAAAAATCACCAAAAACCCTTATGATCATTGAACAGAATCGTTTTTTAACATAATTATGTATATAACTCTAGCGCCTGAATAATAGTTACATACTGCATTTCTATCAGAAGAAGCAGCCTTTTATTTTGTCATATCTACAGTGAAATTATTTCTTCTCGTATCCCAATATCAGAGGTTGGGGTCAGAGCACAGGGTCAGACATGATACAGCACCATTGGAGCAGTGAGGGTTAAGAGCCTTGATCAAGGGCCCAACAGTGGCAGCTTAGCAGGGCTAGGGCTTGAACCCTGATTTTCCAATCATCAACCCAGCGTCTTAACCACGAGCCACCACTGCCCCATTATGTCACTGTGTCATTTAAAATAAACTAATACAATTTATACAAACTGGTCTTTATTCAGTAATCCCTAAACATACAGTGCATTTCCAAAAGAATTTATAAACAGTTCAGGACACTAATAATAATTAAGCTGTTATTATAATGTAAAGTGAGAGCAGTGGTTAAAATTTCACTGAAGTCCATAAAATTTAACCACTGTTCTGTCTGTGCTCTCTTCATTAAAGAACGGGCTTGTTCAAGTGTGGGGAATGAAGGCAGTAAGGCAGTAAGGCATTTCCCCCTGCAGCGCTCAGGCCCTGCAGACACACATTCCCGTGATGGCATTTGCATGATAGCATTCAGAGATGTGTAATAGGGCAGGCCTCAGCTTAGTCTGCATCCTTCAGCAAAGTGGCTGAACCTCACCTGTTTATTCCTTCCACCATCCCGCCTCTGTGTCTTAACCCTTAAACGTGTCCTTCAAGTGTTTGTACATACAGATAGGCACTGGGACTAAGATTAAAAGAGAAAATACAACAGCACAAGTGTCTTAATAAGGTGTTGGGCGACCAGAAGTGGCCAAAACTTTGGCAACGATTGGAATAGGAAAAGGTAGAAAGATGTTTACTAAGAACAATAAAGAACTAGTACTATACAGTAGGATGTTGTAAGAATCTACCAGAACAGCTTCACTGACATTTACACAGATTCTTTACTCAGCACCTTTCTCATAGTCTTTCTCATAGTCCTAAACTTGGTGTTTAGGAGAGCACTGTCCAAAATGTCAGTCCAATATATCCTATAGATGATCATTTTGGTTGAGTTTTGGTGCCTGTGATGGATATGATGTTGACAAATTTCATTGCATTGCATATGATTTTTGTCATATTTATAGCACACTCATGAAAAGTTTCTAGTATTGACTTCATCAGACTATTCTGGGTGCTGCCTTGATGGAAGACGAGCCCCTCCCTCACAAATATAGGTTATTAATTTTACTATATAAGACAGATCTATCAACAAAGCAACGTACACACACAGCTTTGTTGCTCTGTTTTGCTAATTCTTTCTTGTGACCTTTTTCACGCCCACCTAGATAGGGTAGGAATATTTATACATTACCAGATATACTTCATGCATTCTCTTTCTCGCTCTGTACTTCCCTATTTTGTTAAATACTGTAGATAGAATACATCACAGCTTCTCTGACCTTTACACCACCCCTCTTAGCTATAAATACCACAACAGCTTTACATGCCCTACTCACCTGTTTCCCAATTCCCTTCTGGGCCTGTGAGAAAGAAACGGTTAAAATATTCATAAATCAAGTCATTAATATCATGTGACTGACAGCAATAAGACATTTAGAGAAAGAATGAGCAGCAGGTAGTAAATCAATAAAAACAAATCTCACCTATATCGTACTTTTTCAATAAATACAAAAAAAAATTATCATTGCAGCCAGCCATAATTATTGTTATTATTATTATTATTATTTTTAGATTTTCTGCTTTCCGCTCAATGCAGTTAGACCATTTTTTCCCCCCAATTGTTTTACAGATGGTTGTATGTAGTGCCTGTTTTCTTTTAAAAGCCATATGTAAACCTGGTTTGAGTCATTAGAAGCTCGAAGCTGTTCCGGTTCGAGTGTGGGTCAGTAGGCTGAAAAGAATGATCCACAGCTGCTTCCTGTAGCAGAGGGCATGATAGACCACCTCTATTTACTATCATCCTGCCTTTCTTTCATGTTATCACTAGAATCTTTATATAGATTAAATCGTGGGCCTCAGGTAGAAGTTCTGTGGTGGTTTCTCAGCCCTGGGCAGCCTTCTTTTCTCTACAGAGATGATATTGTCCTTGGCTCTGGCAGGCAGGAGAGGGGAAAAGCCCTTTTTTATTCTTTAGTGATCTTTGAACAAAGTTCTAGAAGCCAGCGTTTCTTAACATGTTAATGTCTTAACATCATCTAAATGGTCTTTCTTGTCCAACTATTTAAAGAGCAGACATTTCTGGAGCTAAACAGTTTATCAGCCTTGCAGTATTGCTTAGACAAAACATGTGTTTGTCCACCAGGATTTCCTAAAAAGGAATTTTTCCATTAAAATATCCTTATCTCCTGTATTTATGCTTAGTGAGGAACATCCCACATGATCCCCTTTTTTCTTTCTCTAATAAAGGAAGTCACTGTTTGGTTTGCCAGCTGTTTAGAAGGAAATGTACACTGTACGCTTGCACATTTATAAACTTAATGTCCTATTAAATCCTGTGCTGTGAGATATGCTTTTAGAGCTGCGTATATAGTAAATTGTGTCAGGTCAAATTTTCAGCAAATCTCAATACACAGGGCTTGAAATAAATATTAGAAAACCTGTCATTTAAGTGTCCTGCGCCAATTGTGCTTTTCAGATGGAGATAAAAAAATATATTGTTGTGTCATGTAGTCAGTATAGATAAGATTTGTGAAATTGAAATGATTACAGGAAAATGAATCCTTCAAAATTTAAAGTCTTTTTAAACTTGACAACAATCTGAATTTTGTTTAAGCTCTTCTTTATATTGAAGCAAAAAAGGAGTGTTAAAAATATTTATTAGCATGCCGAAGGTTACTATGCTTTAAAGTTTAAAGTTTTATGTTTCCTCAAATTTAAACCTGTTCACTGTCTTGTATATAATAGAGATATGAGACAATAATAGCTGTCAGTTGTACTTTTCCTTTTAGTGACTGCACCTGTGAGGACAAGGCTAACTCTTGGTCACAGAGGTCATGGTTTTGGTTCACTGCTTCGTTGTCAAGGTTCCACCTAAACACTGCATGTGTGTTCATCTACTTTTCAATTTCGTGTCCCTGAATGAGACAGAATTTATATTTCTCACTAAGGGCACAGGGGGCCTTTAGTTAAAAAAAATAAAAAAGCCCACTAGCATTAACTGTTAAATGGTCCACTAAACTGCTTCAGAAGTGGCAGATCTCAATATAACCCAATCCACCAGAGGCAGACCCTGGCAGAGTTCCACCTCATGCTGGTGTAAACGCTCAACATCTTATCATAATATACAGGGTTTTTTCCCCCAAATATCAAAAAGCAGGCCAGTTGGATCTGAATGTTCCCCTGGCCTGTGCTCAATAATTTTTTTGTTCTTGGATTTTAATGGCTCCCTGTTTGGACTTCATTTGAGCTCCATTTTATCTATAGACCTAAATGGTTGTGGTCTGTTGAGCTCCATTTCCTGAGGTCCCTGAGGTTTCCTGAGACACCGCAGAAACCACACGTGTGTTTCGGCACTAGCAAACACCAGGGAGAGGATGTTTCTGATTCCCATCACTGTCGTATCTGTATATATAAATGAGACAGACACCCAAATATATGTATCTGAAATCAAAATGAGTTTTAACAGTTCTTAAAATAGATTAAATGCCCACACAGATGTTTACTGGTAAAGTAATGAAAGATCTTAGAATAATGGAGAATATGCTGTCATGTGTGGAATAAACAGACTCACAGAGTAACATCTGTGCAAGTCCAAATCTGGTATTATTCTTGCTTGTCCATGTTTTCCCTACAAAGAGAGTTAGGGAGGAAGACATGAGAGGAAACTCTAGACAGATCGAGAGCAAAAGACTGAGTAAATAAATTTACCCATAAAGATCAGAGATATGACTCAGTAGGCAAGAAAGTATCTTTGTCCTGTTGCATCTTCTTTTATATGGGTCCTAAAGCTCAAGATTGCATATTTATGACTAATAGTTGCAGTAAATTTGACAGTAATTCATGCAGGTAGTCATGAGAGTTTTGTATTTGTCTTCATCGGTTGCTCGTCACATTATTGTAAGAAATTCAAATTGCAGTTCTGTTTTGCGGCACTAAAACCTTGTTAAAACAGAAAATGAGCATCTTTCTCCCTAACAGTTAATATGATGTTCATTTTAGGAAGTTTTTAGAAAACTAGACTCAATTGACCGATTTACATAATAAAAATAAAGCTTTTCTCATGCACAGTTTCATAAAGTGGAATGTACTTTTCCCTTAACTCTGTTCTGATTTAGATTTTTAGAAATGTTTTCGATATACCGTGAGTTTTTACCATTTTTACTATGTGGTGTCAGAAAATATGTTACATAATATTTTAGATGTGCTTTAATTTATTGCTGAAATTACAAATTTACAAATTTATTACAAATTTACAAATTTATTACAAATTTACAAATTTATTACATTTTCCAAGAAATTACGGGAACTGTGAAACGTCCTTTTCTGCACCAGAGACTGCAGTCAAGGCTGTGTGTACAAGTGAAGAAATTGTTTAAATTTAATGGTTTGATTCATTTCTTTCTTTTCTTTTTTTTTTTGTTTGTTTATGGCACATTTGTTATGCCATTTTTACACACCAAAACAAAAAAACAGCCTCTATGAATTTGCTGGTGGGTGTGAGTTATAACATGTGCAGTGAAGCTACAGCACAGACTGTAGGCATTAATACTGCAGGTCAACAGGTCAAAAGTTTGCAAAGATCTAAGCTAAAGACTTTTAAACTCAGTTCCACAACGCCAGATTTTATGTTATCAGTCTTTTGGCAAGTTAATCGTATCTACTTGCTCAAATCAGATTTAATTTAAAAATGGATTAGAGACATTTACTTTACAATCTCTGTTGGATTTTTTTAATCCAAAGAACAGCATCCTATTTGTGAAACATGGTGGTGGAAGCATCATGTTTTTAGAGTGTTTCCTGGAAAAAGCGACTGTTATACTTAATAAAATAAAGATGCATTAAGGATTATTCAAAAACACCGAAGCAGCATTTCTAGTAGTCAGAAATGTAAAACTTGGTTGCAGTTCGACTATGATCTTAAGTATAGGCTTTAATTTGTCCATGTGATCCAAAACAAAAGAGAGAAAATAAACAACAGTAAATATTTCACCAACTAATTTTAGATTTTAGTACTTGTTACAAGCAGGTGAGGAGGGACAACACACACAGGCACTGGAACTTTTTTGAGTTATTTTCAAACTGCTCAACACCTCATGCTATCTATTTAGAGATGACTCCTTCTCCACTTAGCATTGCTCCTATATAAAACCCATCAGGCTCTGTACACAGAGTTTAGAGCCTGCCCTAAAGTTGACTCTCTAGATACATCTCATTTTCTTGTGTGTTAACTCTTTTAACATATTTCCCTTTCAGGAGGGAAACTTGGATAAAAAAGACCTGACAAATGTTGCTATCAGTGCATGTATGTAGAGCCCTAAATTATAAACTCATAGAAAACCTGTGGATTGAACTGAAAAGGATATCCACGCGAAGAAACCCGCAATCATGACTGAGTTACACCAATTCTGTCAGGAGGAATGGGCAAAAAAAGGATTGTGAGAAGATTGTGTAAGGATAAACAAACATATCATTAGGATTATTTCCTAATTTCCTCTGGGATCAATAAAGCATCTAGCTAAATCTTGCTAGCTAAATACTAACAGTTAAAGGTAATGATAAAATATTTGTGTACAGCTATTAGTGGAGAGTCTAGTTGTGTTTACACGATAGAGATGGGTTAGATCCTGACAAGATTCTGGAGTTGGAAATGGACTGAAATGGAGGTTGATTGAAAACTCAAATCATAAACATCTAAGTTTTCGATTCCGCAGATCAAGCAAAGCCTTTGCAATCTTAGACCTCATTGTAACACTGGTTGTATTTCTGGTTTGTGGTAACTGATCTATGCTCTAAATAAATGGGACGTATCATTATATATTTTGGTTGTGAAAGTATGCCGAGGCAAATGAGACCATTTTTATTTGAGATATACAATTACTATTATAGATAAATATATTTATATATAAATATAAGGAGATTAGTCAGTTAATATTCCCAGAACGAGAATATCAGATTTCAAGCCATGTTATAGCTTTCCCATGATAAGGATCTGGATGATATCCTGTTATAGCTTTCCTATGATAAGGATGTACAGAGACTGCTGTGATCTTGTGTCCAATCAAACGTTGTAGCTCGAGTGATGCTTTATGAGCGCTATAAGAATAAATTGCATAGGAACAAGACTGGGGAGGCTGTTATTCTGTAGAGTCCAATCAGATCATTTATATGGTTTAGAAGAATGAACCTTGTAGCTGTTGAGGAAGGGCTCTAAGCAATGGAATACTTTTTGATGCTTTTGGGTTGGGGGTTGAAGTGTGATGTTTGGGGATCAGATCTTTACTGAAGGCACGGTGTCTGTGGAGAGATGAGACATGTGGGCCCCTGGAACAAGGGAGGAATGTGGGAGAGGACTAAACAGAGATCTTGTGTGAGAAACAGGAATGTGGTTAGCGGCCAGGGCTCTCGTTCTTCAGGTATACTGGTAGTGTTAATGCCATGACATGTTCATAGAGGTTTAAATGTTTGCCTTTCTAGACCTCTGACCCAACCATCAACCCACCCCCAAACACACCCTCGATCCATCTATTTCTCTCACTCAACCATCCATCTAGTATTTTACTTCATCCCACTTATTTTGCCTTAAAGATCTTGAAGATTGACACACCTTACTGGCTCTGAGCATTCCAGCTTGTCAGTTCCTTACAGCCTTCATAAGTTCAGGATCCAATTGGCTATAAAAGCTAATGTTGCTTAAGCTTGTAGAAGTATCTAGCCTAAACACACAAACCCACAATAATCCTGGTAAAGAACTGTAAAAGGCAAGTGTGCATATGTATGGAATTTCACAGCTAGAGTGGAGCCTGAACCACCAGTATTAACTGAGCCATAATTACCCAACAGAGTGTTTAATAATGATGCCTCTCATACTGAAGACAGGTATGAGACAAATATTTCACCAACTATTTTTATATTTTAGTGCTTGTAACAAGTGTGGAGGGAAAACACACACACACACACACACACACAGGGACTAGGGTTATTTTTGAACTTCTCTACACCTCCTGCTTACTTTTTAGAAATGACTCTGTCTCCACTTAGTGCTGCTTCTATAAAAACCCATCAGGCTACTTACACAGAGTTTCGAACCTCCTCTAATATTGCTGAAGCAAATGTGTTAAACCTCCCTAAATACAATTACAGCTGTTGTTTCACTTTAACCCTCTCACTCCCTAGATATGTCTGTTTTTCGTGTGTGTTAGCTCTTATAACAGATAACAGCCAAGCTTTGATATTTGTGTAAATAGCAATTCCAAGTCAATAACTTAATTAGTTTTTTGCATGCCTTAAGCTACTGTGCTTTGCAGAGTCTGATAACAGATACAACGCTTCCATTAGTCAATCGTTTGCTGTCAAATTATTGCGTATTATGTCACTAAGGATCTGTTATTTTTCCACATTACTTTATCAACAAAATATTTGTTGCTAGCCAGCAAACCTAACTGAGCGAGTGTATCATTGAGTAGCTATGCTGGATGTGCAGACACATAATAGGGGATAAATATACTGACCTTAAAATATACAGTATTTTAAGGTCTCTACTCTCCAGTGTATGACTCAGTGCCTCAACATGGCACTTATTTTCTGATATGGCAGGTTATAACATTTGTATTTGAATAAAAAAAAAAACTCAGATTAATTATAGAAACGTATGTTAAATAGTCTCAGTAGCAACCTCGTATGTTTATTGGTCCTGTTGTGCAACCTCTGGCTCTGACAAGATTAAACCGCCTGTGGATTTTAGCATTTCTGATATGCTATTTAAAGTGATCCTGAAGCCAAAAGTGTGAAATAGAAATTTTACTGGCTTACGTTAATGCTTCTACTAAGTATGAAGTGACCGACACACGCAAATGTGCACACATTGGTACAGACTGATGGGCTGCTGAGTGATGTTGCATTATCTAATAGATGTTTGTGGGCTTTAGGGTTGTGCCCCAGCACATTTCTTTACATGCCTGAGATGCATCAGCCTACAGCGAGGCCTCTAACATTTCAAAAACATAAGATACCTTAAAACAACATAGACATCTTTACATCAAGACTAAACATTTCTCATTATATAACTTCAAGCACACCCGCATTGCTTAGAACCGACAGTCATGGTTCAGTGGGGCCTCAATAAGGTTCTCCACAGTAAGTATTCATTATATGGCATTATATGTTGTTATGTATGCATTACATTATACATTTTTGTGTATGTTGCAGCAAAAGCAAATGTGTCATGACAAGCTTAATCGGCTTAGAGCACTGATTGTTCATCATATAACTCTAAACAGGATTCTGTGCCTTGGGGTAGTAGTGCTTATTCCCTAACTCTCTGTTCAGCATCTCTTTCAGTGTCTTCATTAGCAGCAAACTGACTCACAAGCAACAAATCCACTGGTTTATACAATGCACTGTGTATTGTGTAAGCTCCTTAAATCTGTCACGGGGTTCCAGTAGTTCAGCACTTTCTCCATTCTTCACGTAACCAGGGTAAATAGATGAACAACCAAACTGCAAATAACCAAGGCATGGATCCGTTTTAAATGGGTGATTTGGCAACCAAGCAAAGAGGAGCAATTTAAAATGGTTCACAGCTAATTATTATAACATTTTACCTAATGGATATTTGATACGATATCATTAGCCTGTTTTCTTCTGTTTTTGGAATCTTGTCATCTTCTTCTTCATCGTCATCATCTTCTTTTTTTTTTCCACTGAGTGATAATGAGTCATAATGTGATTGTTGAAATCAGTGAACCAGCTGAATGTCAGAAAGGCATCAGAGAGCTTTGAAAAATATATTTTATTGATTCTTTTTAGCTGTTTTGCTTCTCCCAGATCTCCTTTATGATATTTGCACATGTCATGGCTATGAAAGACATTAAATAACAAGCTGGAACCAGCTGTTTTGATAGCTCATTACCAAGAAAAGAAAACATCTCCAAATCCCTTTTATAGTCATTATGTTCTTTACTAATTCACATGGAAACTGAATTTACAACAAAGCTAGCATATCAAGGAAGGATCTTGGGATTTGGCTTCTGTTGACATGACATGAAACATGTTAGATATAAACCTGAATATCGATGCACCAAGAAGAAGGAGAAAAAGAGGAGGTTGACACATGGCTGACCTGAAGGGGCATATGTATTGTTGGCCTTGTGCTTTGTCCAATGTTTGTTGGTCTGTTATCCATCTCAACACATTGTAACAGAGAGGTTCCCGTGAGAACATTTATAACATGTGTGCAGAAGCCAGAACTGCATGCTAAACTCACTGAATAATCTTAGATGTGAAGAAGTGTAGACATCTCAGGATGGGGGCAGTCATATGAATCCATAGACAGTGTTTGCACCACAGGAACCTTTTCAGGACCTTTTACATGAACATTCTAACATTGAAAATTTGGGAGTGTTGGTGTGGACTTTGTACAATCCTGAACTCTGTTTGGTCAGACACAAGCTCCAAATAATGTTGTAGGCAGTTACTACCTAACAAGCAAACAGGTACAACAGGTGTCATGGCTAATGGATAGTCAAGCTGGCTTATGGAGAGTCGAAATAATGTGATACTGATGTTCCTAGATTTTCCTAGTGGTATGCTGAATACTGGCCAACTGCAAACTACCATGTTTTGCCATTGTATAATTGGTTAAAAAATGAACATTAATCTAAACCTATTATTTAAGCAATGTTTAGTTTATTGCACAATTTACACTACTTCTCTTTTTTTATAAAATGACAATAGCCCTAGAGCTTTCTTTTCATTCACTAGAGGCTTAGCACAAGATAAAGTCAACTCTGATAAACACTTTGGCCACACATGTGGATAACACCTTTCAGTTACTTACATTCCATAAATCTCTATCTGGATTAATTACTGGTTTAATTACTTCTGCATTAACTGTATTAGATGAATGTTTCATTGTAGTTTTTAAATAATATTATTTAAGAAGTTCAACCGGTCATTAAGGGTTAAAAACGTACTACATTGCTTCTGAGGGCTTCAGTTATTTATAGTGCACCTTTAACATTTTATTTTGAGCCTTATGTGTATACATTCTTAGTTGTCAAGGCGAACATGCTGGCAGCCAGCAAGAAGTGTGCGCTAGCAGGCAGCCACATTTCTCACCTCAGCATTAACCCTTTATATTTCCATGATATGTATCATCTAGCTTTTAAAAGAAATCTGTTTCTTATGATTATGAAAGGAAATTAAATCTTTACAGATTGATGTATCACTGATGTACCAGCACAAAGTAAAGAACAATGTACAATGGCTGTAAAAAGTCTACACATAAAAAAAAAATA
Source organism: Bagroides melapterus (assembly GCA_028566695.1). NCBI lineage: Eukaryota > Metazoa > Chordata > Actinopteri > Siluriformes > Bagridae > Bagroides > Bagroides melapterus. The sequence goes on along the minus strand of JAOTRN010000043.1, from coordinate 6,598,774 downwards.
ATGCAACCAGGACAAATCATGTCAGAACGTTTCCCACCATCAGTGTGAAACTACATTATATAAAAAAAAATCATCATAAACTGTGTGACAAAATGTGGTATGGTCTGATGAGAAGCTGAAGATGAAAAGGAATTTCAGAGAGAGAGAGAGAGAGAGAGAGAGAGACTTGAATTCAAATAAATAAATAAAATCTGTAGACTGAAGCAGGCTATGTACAGGAGATGCCCTTACAACTTGATGGATTTTGAATGTTTTTTCAAGAAAGATTGGGAAATTTTTGCCAAGTGTAACAGAGTGGTCTGTTAAAATCAAAAGTTGCTTTAGCAAATTCTTAGTTAGTGGATGTGCACAAGTATGTTATTGTAAGTGTTTTATTTAAATTATTATTTCTACAGTTTTTTGTAAAATATTTCTAATTGTTTCAATTTGTCAACATTGTAAGTTCAACGTTGACCTTGAAAAAAGTTTCTGACATGATTTTTCTCAAAAACCTGCATTTATAGCAGAGGTGTATAGACTTTTTATATCCAGTGTACCATATTGTTCATGTTAGCATTCAATTCCCTTATCTAATGGAATGCCTTCTGACACTGGAGGTTAAATATGTTAACGATGATATCTTTAGAGTAACTATTTAATTTATTTATGTATTTTTTCTAATCTGATATTCACATCAGATATTTTGAAAAGACAAAGCAGGTCACTGATTGGCCATTGTGTGTCATATCTTTATAGCAGCAGCTGTGTGGTGTGTGAGTTGAGACCTATTCATTTGTCAAGGTAAATCAACACTACACAGCCAGCGTGAAAGGAATGTTTCCATTTGATTGCATGTGCACCTTCTCTGTTTTGCAACCACTTTTGCAGAATCTGTTGAAAAAGCATTTACTTGATGTATGTCAATGTGATGTCCTTGTAGAAAAATGGGCAATATTTTGGAAAAGGATGTTTCCCTGTACCTCTTTACGACTACATTTGTGACAGTTCATGGTTAACCTGCATCACTGAATAGGTAGAATTCCATGTCAGTGCCCTTTAAATTCCCTAGCTATTCCCAGAACACACACTGTCTTTCACACGCACAGATCCTACTTATGACATTTCAACAAGGAGCATACATTCAGTGGGACTTTGCAAATCCGTGTACATTTTATTCCAAATCCACCTGTAAGCCTCTATAAGAAAGAGCCCCAAACCAAATCCTACAGTGCTCCTTCCCACACTCTAAATCCCTGAGCAATGTAGCGCCTTTACTCAAGCAAGGGCAGATCTATTAAGTATCAACAGGCCTAGGCATAATTTATAAAACATTTATATGTTTAGACTTGTGTTAAGCCAAGTTAATAGAACAGACTAAAAGGTTTTTACTGAACTTACTAGATTAATACTAAATTACAAGGTTACAGATGAGGACAAACTGCTGAGGCATTCCCAATGAGTTTTGACTATATTTTCCTTGGTACAAAACTATGGGGGAATCAACAGAAAAAAGGGGAAAAATTAATTTAATTGTCATTTCTCATTTTTCTTATTAAAGAAGGCGGTCTGTGACATGTACCACAGTTCCCACAAATATGTCAGAAAGAATGTCTGTGCCTCAGGAGGTCAATATGCCAGATGAGTGGATCCAAAAGCTGTTCAGAGGATATGAAAATGTTATATAAGAAATAATGAACAAGTTATTCGAGAATATTTAAACCACACACAATCACAAATTCTCACTTGCTTTCTTTTTTCTTCTCATTATTCTCTTAATTTGACCTTTCTGTTATGTGTGCTAATGCAGTTACCTCTGTGAGATGCTAACTACATGTAAATGTTTGCTCATTACCTTAAATAAGTGCATTCGCAAAGCGGATCATGATAAAGTTATCATATTTATGTAAACAGCAGGTGGGAGAGTATTAGGAACATTCTGAGTTTATATGTATGTTTTATAATTGTCCTAAAATAATCATACATTGAATTGGATTATTCTACACGTTTTCATCCATTTTTTCATAATATTTTGTTTCTAAGAGGTCCATGGTGGTGTAATGAGAAAATAATTATTATATTTCAGATCAATGCCTTGGTTCTGATCAATAGAAAACTAGAGTTACAATGTGTTTTTTTAGGTGGGCTGTAATGATGAATTTCATTGCTGCTATATAATAGTGCCTAGACATATCCATGGATCCACCTACCCACTCCCACCCACACACATATTCTGTTTTTGTGTGTGTTGAGAGACTCCCATCATAAATCAGATGATGTCTGGAAAGGTGCAATTAACAGTCCCATGAGGAAAGCATGTTACACCCAAAGTACAAATTCATTTTACATTTAAAATTGCAATTACAATTTGCATTGAATGACATTTTCAGTTACTTTCTTCTTCTTTTCTTCCTTACTTTTATTTTTAGGATATTTTGTCTTGCAGTGTTTTTCATATAATTGTTGAGAATTTCAACCTGAACACTTTTTTTACGTACCAAAATGTGTAAACATGATGATGCTGTTTGGTATTATAAGGGTTGCAAATACACAATGAAGAACTCCAACAATAATGTCCCTTTAATCATGGGATGGAATCAGCCAAGTTATGAATTTTTCTTAATGGATTTTTACACGTGTTTGCCTTTAGCTGAGTGAAATGTTTTCAACAATCCTACATTTGATTACTATGGTACATTTGAAGTCTAGTGAGAGTGTGAAGCCAGAAAGGCATAAGTGATATTTTTGGCTAAAAATAGATGTACATACAACGAAAAGTTCTTGATGATTCTAATACCAGTGTAGAGCCAAGACATAAAATATAAATATTCAGAAAACTAAATTTCAATATAAAGATGGTCGAAATGGTAGATACATTCCTTCTATGTGTGTGAAACAAATCTGAAGGAATGTTAATCACTGCTCCATGCAGTTGCGAGAAGGATTAGGAGATTTCAGAGCTGCAAATTAAAGCCACTGTAACTGCATATATGCAAGCAAGCCAGATTGAACCAGCTGGGTCTTTGTTGCTGTGTGTATTTCTGGTCAAATGCAACTCGCATGCAACTCACATTAAAAAACCACATGCAAGTGGAGATGTATCATGGTGTAGGGCTGCTTGATTGGTGAAAGTGCAAAACATTCAGAAGAACATTGACAGTATTTTTTTTAAGTAGAGCTGAGCTGTTAAGAATTATCGATAATTTATTAGTTGAGATGAGCTAGTCAATACCACATTGCACTGATTACTATTTAGACCCTGTAGTGTACCTCCTTCTTCCAGCTTCATCTTTCTAGGTGGAATGGCTGTTTTCTGCCCCAGCTGATTTGGCAGAACAATAGCAAAGCTATGATTAGGCTGTTATTAGGCCTCTGAGTGGAGGGAGGGAATGAAATTGTATGTGTCTGTGTGTGGTCTTCCTACAACATCTTTGTCAATATGTAAGTTGGCAGAGTGTGAGATTACAGATGGCTGTATATGGTGGCTCTCTATCTGACCTCCCATGGTGCCTCGTTACTGAAGGGCTCATTCTAATGTATAGTTTTTTCCTTAGCTAAGGACAGCATCAAATTATCATCATAAAGGCCTCATAGGGAGTGGGTGTGGTGTGATGGCGGTGGAGCTTCCCTGTCTCCTCTCAGCTGTGGACCATGACACATTTTGGCCTTGTTCCTTTCATCCTTCATGCTCCCTAACTGGGCTTTCTCCAGAGGTCAAAGGTCAACCCATTGACGTGGATGGCCAGATAATTTGCCTTTCTTTTACTGTCTCTTGGCCTCTTCTGTTTTTTCTGTGCTTTTGTTTTCTCAGATCATTCCATCACTATGATTTCTCTCCAAATCTCATAATATAATTTAACAAGCAGGAGTGGAGGAAACGTTATGGCTGGGCAATACAGTCATGCATTCATGTAAAGAGTAACTATTTTGTAGCAGTTGCTTAATTTTCCCTTCTTTATCAGTGAAATAAGAAAACACATAAGCTACGGTGAAATATCATAATAAACTATATTGTTTATCATAATGATATATTTTTGCTATATTGCAAAGCCTTAGTAGATTGCTTGATTTATACTTACTATCTAAGAGTCTGTGTCACAGAGACTGAGCTTTTATATATTCTAAGAAAAAGTGCAGCAGAACAGATTCAGCAATAAAGTGCCAGAGAATACTAGTCACAAATCATGGCCTTTTATGAGGCATTCACCATGAGCTACTGTTTGTGAGCAAGGCTTTTGTCTCACTTCTGTTCTCACCCATATCCACTCTGTCTTCTGTCTCATATGCCTTTTTCATCACTTTTGCAGTTAGGATTTTGGGGATGTGATGATGAGTGCGTATAAAGTGAGATTTAAAAGGAAGTTTCCATCTAATCCTGCTCATTATTAACTATGCTTTTGTAGCTGATCCACTTAATAACATATGTAGCGCAGGACTAAGTGGCAGAGTTGCCATGGAAACAGCCTGTCTGATCTCTTAGGAATGTCAGTGTGTGAGCATGTGTGTCTAAGAGAAATGTGAAAAAAGAGAAGAGCATATATAGCTGTATAGAAAGAGAAAACAACCACTGTAGGAAAGACGGTAGTCCATAATTGTCGCAAGAAAATTCTGATTAGAAAGTTGAGTTTTTTGTTATCTCAGTGACTCGAAGTTTCCCAGGTGCCGTGGCTTCAAAACAAGTCCAAATAATCACCTCACCACAAGCATTTTTGACAGCTGCTATGATGTGTTTGGAATACAGTGCATTTGGTTTTTGCCAAGCATGACCTGTGCTTAATGACCAGACTTGGTCTCATCAGTCCAAAGGATAATGTTTCAGAACTACTGTGGTTTATTCAGTTGAAACTTTCAAACCTATGTCAAACTGTCTTTTTCTATTTAGAGAGAAGTGACATTTTCCCAGTGACCCTTCCATGATAGTCAAACTTGTTCAGTCTCAGTCGTTTTTCTGATTGTGCTTTCATGAACATAAACATTTAATGTGCTAAAGGTCAAATGCTCTTGGGTTACTCTGGGATTAAACACTCTGACATTGGACGTACACGGATGCCCATTTCTGGAAAGACTGATAATTGCCTCAAAGGATCTGCATAAACACTACTTTTTTCATTATAGAAATTTGAATTGTTTGGAGATTGCCTTATAACCCTTCCCAAATTGATAAGCAGTCACAATTGCTGTCTGAGGATATAGCTAACACCTGTTCATCAAAAAGCATCACCAAACGTCCTGCTTTTATAGAGGAAGCCATATGATTTATTAATAAACTAATCTTGTGCATTTCATTAGCAACACCTGGCTGCTAATCGCACTCTTAATGGCTGTGGAAGTTAGAAGGATCCTTATTTTTTCACACCTGTTTTCTAATGTGTTAATAGTTTACCATTGGTGAGGATCACAGAACTTATTTAGCCCCTGATAATGAAAAAAACAAAGAATTATAGGAGGGTATATTTGCTTTTTCTCAGGAATGTATGAAAAACCTGTTAATAAAGCACAACACATTCCAAATACATACTATATATACATATATATATATGTATATATATATAGTGGATCTGGAAAATTCATGTGTCAATATGTCTGTATTAACTCTTTGAGGTTTGTTAATTAGAGAACATTATGGGCTGTCAAGGCAACATTAAAGCAACAGCTCATGTTCACGGTGAATCCCTCTGGGCGGCTCAGATATTATCTTCTCCTATCTTTTCATGTTCCTTGACGATCTCTCACAAAGCGCCTGGTGTAAGTAGGGAGAAGGAGGTACTTCCTCTCTCTTATATCTGCTCTTCATCTCTCTTCATCTCTGTTTTTCTTGTGGTCATGCAGGCATTCGCAGTGATCGCGCAGAGCCTTTAATCTCAATAAACAAGATAAGTTTCCTTTGTTGAAACGTTTCAGCCTCTCATATAGATATAAATACACAAATAACACACAAGCTTATTTTTCTAATCATTTACTTCTACCTACAGGCTCTGCAGACATTTTATTGTGTTCTATCCATGGCCTCCCTTTTAAAGGATCTTTACATACTCCACTAATTTTGTTTTCACTTCCTCCCTTTGCCGGTCTCCTAATCAGAGAGATTATATGGTCAAAATCTGAATAAACAGAGAAAAATAACTAGCAGTGAACTGGTATTTTTTTTGGGTCACCCTTCACTTTCTTTTTACTAAGGAAGAGGTAAGGAAAAACAAGCAATGAATAAATGGAATGAAAGGGGACTAGAATCAAAGAGCATAGCTTGGAGGTGTCTGAAGGAGCATAAAAAAAACCAGGCCAAACAAGTAATAGTGTTACTGAATGTCATTCATAACTTTCACACAGATTTTGGGAAAGACAGAGGCTGCCCTACCCTGCAGAAAAAATGCAGTGTAGTAGTAATGTTCAGCTTAGCTCACTGTACACTGTACACATAGTTCAATGAGTATGCTAGAGCTTTTACAGCGAGCCGATCCTAATGATCCACCTATGGGAGATTTTGGATCAGTGTATTAGGCAGAACTATCCACCATCATGAGCAGAATATCAGTTGAGATCTTTTGGAAGAACCATGTTCATTGCTCCTGCTACAGTTTTAGAGATTTGTAAAGTCTGTGCCAAAGTGCATTCAAACTGTACTGGTGACTTCTGATTGATCACTACTTTACTAATATATCCATTGTTGTTTTTTCCCTTTAATTTCTCATATTAACTGTTTTAATTTGTATTTGTACTAGCTTCCAGTGAGTAACCCTTTGAACACTCAGTGAATGTCTTCTGTCACTGGATTAGGAGTTTTGTAACGTCAGTCACACTAATTCTAGCAGGAATTCTGATGCTGTAAATGTGTAGGTTATAGCTGAGCGAAAGCATGTCCTTTTCACCCAGTCGTCTGATCATCTTTCTTTTATTCTGCATGCCCTCTGGGAGACAAAAACACAAATGGGTTCAGACACACATTGTAATCCCAAAGACCTGCACAGCAGGAATGCATGGGATTATTGAGAACATGCAATCCTGTGAGCATAAGGAATAAAGTCTCAGAAAAGTAAGTATTACAATAGTAATAAAGCTCTTCACTGATCATTGTACATTGTAAAATGCCAATGTCTGCCAAAGAATGAGGGCAAATTAGAGTTGCAGACTTGATATATGCTAGCTAGGATGACATACACCTCACTGTAGGAAGAGAAATATGTCAAGGGGTCTGTGGTCTGGATACTTGTGGTTTTGAGGGAATGATAAATAATTTGTTACTCAGGGGAGAAAGTGATGAATCACTGGGATGTGCTAACACTGTATACTACACAGAGAGGACATTAAAAAACAAGCATGATGACAACAAGACAAACTAGATATTGATGATTTACACATCAATCTCATATTTGATTTCTCTCCTTCTATCTCATTTCTCTTCATGCATCTATCACCATAATTCTTTTCTGTAACTTTTTACACCTGAATGGCACACTATGGACAGGAGTACATGAGTCTAATCCTCAGTAGTCAGGGTCTTCAGGCCTGGACCTTGTATCCATGGCCTCACCCATGAATTTAGACTACACCGATCAACCAGGCTGTATCATTGAGCCTTTACTCAAAACCACACCCCAAGAAGAGACATGTCTGCTCTCAACTGATTTCACCAACCTTGTCACTCATTGTTCCGTGTACCCACTGTACATTTCCGTTAAACGCTTCCTTACATGTTGTGCAACTTAGAGATCTTCATCAAGCCATGATATTTCACAGCAATTATTTGCTTTTCTGCTTTCTGTGAGAAGTGGTGATGTAGAGGAGACAATTTGAGCTAAATATCTAGTCCAAAAAATCCCAATGAAGTTTATCTGTTAGTATCTTTACTAATACTAAGTAACTAGAATTTACTGAATCTAAAATAATGTGCAAGTGTTAGTATGCATGTTTCTTTATGTGTATAGAGATTTTATCCCTGAAAATCATATGCAGATCAAAGGCTCTTTTTCTTAAAAAATGACTAATTCGCTTCCACACACAACATGTTTACCTCACGGGGTTCTCTTGCTTCACCTTTGACCTCCAGACAGTACCATCTCCCCAAAAGACCCAGGATAAATTCAGGATATTAATTACACATTTTAATTTTAATTTATTTCTAATGAACAAGCTAGAGGATCACACAGATGATTTCTTATATAAATATTCACTCATCATACACTTTTCGCCTGTAAAATGAACACTTCACACCTGCTCATTCATACAGTTATCCAATCAACCAATCCCATGGCAGCAGTGCAACTTATAACATCATGCAAATACAGGTCAAATTTTTCAGCGAATGTTCACTTCAAGCATAGAAACAGGAAATAGTCGTTGGTGCCAGATGAGAATTCATAACTAAAGAAAATTAAAGATTTCAACACAGAATGGTGTTTTAAAACCAAAAACCTTATGTGCATGACAATTATGTGAACAGAAATGTCTCAAGAGGGCTCAGATGAGAACAGCCAGACTGATTTAAGCTGACAGAATGTACAATCAATCAAATAACCATTTTTTTAAATCACAGTGAGCAGAAAAGCATTTCATAATTCCCCTCACACTAAACCTTTTTGAATGATGTAGTACAACAGCAGAAGGTAGAAGATGTTTCATATGATGCTTCCTAAACAGTTTATAAATGAATAAATAGGAATGATGAAAGGCCAAAATGTTGTCAGGCTAACACCTGGTTGTCTTCCTGATGAGATCCATCTCTCTTTCCCTTAGTACCATGACCTTTTCCAACAGGTGGTAGTTTCTTATTTTCAGCCATTGATCTGCTCAGCTGTGTGTGAGAAAGGGCTCAAGAGAGAAGGGATTTCATACACCTTAAAAAGAAATAATAAAAATTAATTCTAATGTAAAATCTAATCTCCCTTGGAGATTAATGGTGTTCAATATTAATATTGTGAATATACAGTACTCATTTAAACTTTTGCTGTTCAATTTTTATGTAGCCGCCTGGGTTGCCAGATTGGAGTGACTTTTCTGGGGAAAATGTAATTGTTTCCCAACCAGTGGAATTCAGCTGTTTAGCTTGTGAGACACCAATCTGACAACCCAAGTGGAAATATACACTTTAAATTACTGCATATTCTGGAATCCATGAAGCTTGTATCTAGAATATTTGCTTCATAGTTTATGCCAATATACAGGGGCACCACTAAGGGGGGGAAGTTAGGATGATTCTAAGGGCCCATGCACTTTGGGGGCCCTCAGAAATCTGATTTATTGATTTATATTGGGTGTGGTAGGGGCCCCAATCTCATGTTCTTTCATAGGGCCCAAAATTGCTAGCGGCGCCCCTGCCAATATATAAAAAGGTTTCTGTGTAGTTTTTCCTCAAGAAAGCTAATTATAAAGTATATAGAGTTTACAGTATATAGACTTCTTTTTTCCCCCTCTGTATACATATCACTGAGGAATTCAATCAAACAGAGTTTTATTTTATTCTTTTCTCTGTCAATCAAATTTAACCTCGGGATATATTGAAACATTGAGCTGATCCTTTTCACATGGCAGAGACAAGACAAGTTTTTGCTTCAGGTAATCTCTGTAAGCTTGCCTTTGAGAAGGAAAATTGTGACAAGTGGGGGGGTGGGACAGTAATATTTGAAAAACTGACTGGTGGGATCAGCCTGACATTTTGTAATAAGGAAAGCTATGCTTGTGTAGCTCCAGGGCACAGAAAATATTATCATCAGTTCACACAGCTCAAGGCCACGAATTTCATCTACAGTAAAACAGATTAGTTGCCACATACCCTGATTTTACCAGAAATCATATGCAGATGTCAACAAATTCATCTGTTTCATGACAGTTTTTTCTCCTCTTTATACAAAGAGATTAGTTGTAAAAATCCTGGCGGGAGACTTAAGGAGAAAATGTTTAAATCTCCCTCATCCTTTCTGTCCTGTCTGCTTGCCACCATATATCATAATTAAGCTCCGGTGTTACATCCGTCCTGCCCCCTTAATTGTCACCAGGCCCTTTTAACTACAACACATAATCGGAAAAAATAAAAATGTGGCCTTGAGATGCGCGGGCTGCCAGTAATGTTAACATCAAACACAGCAGTGGTTTTCAGGAGAGATCTTTTTTGTCTTTTGTAGTATTACTTCCTTTTCTTCTCTCCTTTTCCTTCTCCCTCCTCCTTACTTCTTCTTTCCTCCCCACCCCACCTCACCTCCCTATTCAGTGCCTTGGGCGTATCTCACTGGCTGTCATCAAAGGCAGACTGGCTTAATGGTGTGTAGGTAACTCTGTTGTTAGGCATTCACCCTGGCCAGGACAAAAAAAAAGGAGAAGAGGAGTTGGTTTTCTAACAAAGGCCATGTCAGACAGGCAGATCTTTTAGCCGGACCACAGCCCTTCAGCGGCCTCTATGAAAGGGGACATTGTTCAGAGGGACACAGAGGGATAAGGACAAGGGGGAAGGGAGAGAGAGATGGATGGATAGAATTTTTTTCTTACTCTGTTTTAGGGAGTAAAGGAAGGAAGGTTAATAAAATTCAGACCAGCTAGATGAGGGGCACCTGTTGAGACAGGGAGACCCTCATGCTCAGTGGGGTGTGTGTGTGTGTGTGTGTGTGTGTCTGTTAAGCTTAGTAAAGCAGAATATTGATGTGTGTATCTAGATGGACATGGTTTCATAAATTGGTGGGGACCTACAAGTATGAGAATATCTGTCAGTTTTGTCCTCATGGTGAAAAGTGTCTAGTCCTGACAAATAAATCTGCAGATTCTATTTATTTTTGGTGTCTGAGGTAAAGTTAAGGATTCCGTGTAAGTCTAGGCATAGCATTAATTAATAATAACATCAGTGTGTATGTGTGTGTGTGTGTGTGTGTGTGTGTGCGTGAAGGTTTGGAATTTCTCCTCTATTTGTGAGAACACAGGAAAGGACTTTTTTTTTCCTATTTTACCTCCACCCACCACATCACCCCTCCCATAGAAAAACAGACAAGTGGCAGCACGCTTTCTTCCTAGAACACACACATACAAATCTGTGTGTAAGTATCTGGGGTGGGAGTGTCTCATGCTGTCTGGACTTACTCCCTAAATTGTCTTGAGTTCAACTGAGAGCAGTGTGTGCTAACCACAGCTGAGTCAGCTCAGTTAACATAGGTCACCTGAAGCTGAGATGGTAAGGGTGTGTGTTTTTGTCCACTTGGCAAGCTCTCTGTTTGTATTAGTCTAGGAGATGAGGAATTTGTCGACTTATCCCCATGCAGGGTGTGCACTCAAACACATACACACAACTGGCCTTGCACCAACCCACAATCTAAACACATACTGTATCTGCAATATTTGTACACATAGTCGTACTGTAAAGGATGCTCTCAAACTTTCACTCAGTATGTTACAGTTAGTCCAGTCTGAGTCCTCCCTCTGTCTCAACCCTACCATGGTGTACCTTCCAATAACGGAACAGTGAGACATCCTCTTTCTATTAATAGCAAAGCTGGCAACTCGGTCAACACCACGAGAGGTGGTGGTGAGAAGAAAAAGACCTGGAAACTCTCACAGAGTACAAACTACACCAGCAGCATTTAGTCAAACCTCAACCACTACATTGGTCTTGTAACATTAAGTTTCAACTCAATACTATGTTAACACTCTAACACTTCTATTATACATATTTTATAACACAAACAGTGTTGTTATGGAGAACCTGAAAGGAAATAAAATCAGTGCTTCAAATCCATTCAAACATGTAAGAACAAATTCTCGAAACTGATTTTGTAATCTTTAATAGCATTGCACAAACATAGTAATATTTCTGATTGAAAGCAGACATCCCTGGACATTTTTATACCATATCAGTTATAACATTTCCTAAATATAGGAAAGCTTTTCATTCATGCTAAAAAGTCAACAAATATTTATTTGATAATATCTAATCACACAAAACACACTGCAGCCTTCTTATACATTGTGTGTGTGTGTGTGTGTGTGTGTGT
>JAOTRN010000043.1:6561890-6579502 GCA_028566695.1 Bagroides melapterus | reverse complement strand
GGTCTTGTACATAATAATGCAGACATCATAAACTTATATAACAAAATTTGTACTACAGATAATATGGTGCCTAAGACCTTTGCACAGTACTGTATATATACTCTATATATACTCTAGTGGTCATAATGTTTAGGTGTAGAAGGTGGTTGATAAAAGTGTACAATGACAAAAATGTGGAATTGTCAAGAGTCTTGATAATAACATTTTATATCAGAATATAGAGCGAATCATGGCAGGCAGCAGTTTGTACTCAATTTTAGCCAAAAGCAGATTTGGGCGTACTACTTTGCTGGCGGATAACACACACACTCACAAAGCCCTGTTTATTTCTCATAATTAACACGTGAAGAATTTAAAATGGTCTAATTCCCAACGATATTAGCAATTCTTCTGTCACGCATTTGTCGGCAAAAATCTTTCGAATTTCCCATGTTTCTTCAGTATATGTATATGACTGATCTGCACTCAAGATCAATTTATTATAAAATTCATTATAAACATGTAAGAAAGTACTTTTAAGCCTTGAAGTGTTTTAAGCCTTCTAATCGATACAGATAGCTTACTGTTTGTGTTCATTCCATGGTGACCTGAAGCTTATGTGTCTACCAGTTTGCTGTTTCCTGTGTGGTATCCAGTTTCCTATACACAGATTGTGCGTGATGCTTGTACTCATGAGAACTGTCTCGTCTTGTCTCAGTCTCATATTTTCAATATGCAACAGGTTACTTATTTCAGACATATGTACTGGACATCTGATGAACCACTATCTATTGTTATTATTAACAGCATGTTTTAATAATTAGAACCAAACATATTTTCAAAAAACAACAATACTGCTGAATAGAGAATGTTCCAGATGTCACTTAGGCAAGTAGGATATGGCCATTGATGTACAGGCTTATAGTAATAGCATAAACACACATATACACTCTCACAGTACTCAACATGTGCCCACAGGCTAAAGCAGGAGGTGGTATAGACCTTTTAGTGGTGTTTGGCAGGGTGTGGAAATCGATCTTGTCCCTTGTGTGTTTTTGTGTGCTGAGATTTCTCCTTAAGTTCCACTGTTTTTGTTCTGTTCTCAAAAGCACTTTCTCAGAGAGCCTAGTGCAGGAATGTCAAGGTGTGGCATTATGATGATAGTGTCTTATAGAGTTTTTTTCCCTCTTGTACATGAAGAAAATCACATGCACATATAAGATGTCCACCCTTCAACAGGTGGGTTAATCACACTGAATAGAAAGTGACAAAAGGGCCCCTGAGGGGTTGAGATCATTCAAGGAAAACCGGAGGAGTGCAGGAGTGTAGAATTATCCCTCTGTCCTTTCCGACCCCTGCACTGCCCCCCAATTGAATGCCTTTTCTCTTGAACACCGAAGAAAAGTTCAGATTCTATGAGATTCTAGTTCACCTGCCAAATATGCGGCAACATGCCGCTGACAGCCAAGCGTTCCTCGATGCCTTCTGGATTTAACCCTTTCTTCACTGCAGCTAATCTTCACATATATTGTTGTCACAGCTGATGAATATATACACATACTACATTGGCACTGATGCTATCTAAGAACACTGTTCCTGTTTTCCTCTTTCTAAGCAGCTGACAGTAAACTTTTTGCTGTTCTCTGTCTTCACCTCCCTTCTTTCATCCTGCTTCTGTCAGGCTGATTATCACTTTACAGCAGATCAGAGAGTATGAATAAAATGGGCCGTCTTCCTACCCAATTTTGCATTCATTCCTGTTCTCTTCTCTTTATCAATTTCTCTAACACTGTATTTACACTGATTTATTGTATCTCAGAAAAAAATGTTCTTTACAATAAAAGCCAAAAGTTTGAAAGCTTGGGAACAGTATACACACAAACACACACATAATAATAATAATAATAATAATAATAATAATAATAATAATAATAATAATAATAATAATAATACTTTATTTATGAAACACTTTAAAAACTTTAAATGTCGTTTTGCATTTTTGCTATTAGTAATGTGGAGTTGAATTTAATTTGTCTTTTTCCGTTCACCCAAAGGTTCAAAAGCATTCCCTCCCTGGGTCGTATCATCCCATCCCACACCCTTTCATCCCTTAATCACATTGAAATGCTCCCTGGTGACCTCTGACCTTTGTGCCCAGGGCAGGGCCCTGCTAAGCACCCTCATACGACTGCACCTACTGTGTGAGCTCTGTTAACATTCCTGAGCCTGGACGTACCAGGCCTCTTACTGTGCAAGGGATTCCTTCTGTTCTTGTAATTCTTTCTTGATGTCACATGAAAGGCCATACGCCTACATTTAAGCAACTGATTCAATCATTCTTGCTCTTAATAACCACAGATACTGATTGTAACTGACTGATGATAACCAGAGTATAACCTGTGTTAGTGATTTGCTGAATAACTTGGCTAATTATTGAACATGTGCTTGTACAAGAGCTAATTATTTTCTTATACTCCCAAGGATCTGTTGCCAGGTCAAGACTTTATGCATTCTTCAATTTCATAACTAAACATTTTTCTTATTAGTTTCCTATTAGTATAACTACAATTATTAACTACCCAAAGCTCCTAAGTTATATGCTTTTAAAATAAGTAAATAAATGACAAATTATCTGGGAATTTAAGGATTCTTTGTTTTTGTGGTTGAAAATATGTGTGCAGACCTGGATATCAGGAACTGGGCAGTTCAGTGGATGTGTGTTGTACACAAGGGATTTAATTAGTGATTAATAATTAGTATCAATGGAATCTCATGGCACATGCACACAAAAGCTTCATGAATCAGGGAATGTATGTTGAAGATATACAGCTTTTTATTTAGCCTGAAAATACTGAGGTTATGGTTATAGTAGGAATGGTCATACAGTATATATCATCTCCACTGGCACCACAGGCAGGAACAGTATTTTTGACAGTATTTTTTGTGTTGTTTAAAGTAAATTATGAAAATGAATTTCTGTTATGGTTCTACAGTCAAGATCATAGGCTAGCTAGTGGATTTTATAAATCATTAAATATGTAAAAGTCTCAAAGGTAGACTCAAACAAAAAGGGTATAGAAAATCAAATCAATATATGTAATCATTTAGAGCTGCTGTATACATTTATAACCAGCTATTTACAGCTGTAGGAAGAACTGGTTCAGAGTTTTCAGAAAGCATGAAATTTCCACAAATTTCCATAGGTGCTCGCTGTTTTTTTGTTGTTTTTTTTCAATTTTTTTTAGAAAATATACATTCCATTGCACTGGAAAGATTTTGATTGAGCGAGCCCTTAAAATGGCCGACTCCCTGCTCAGTACCTGAACTAGGGAACTGATTGATACTCAGCTTTAGTCTTTCTGCATTAATGTGTGAATATGTTCCTTCTACACTCGACCAGTAACATAATTTATCTCATGTGTTTGAATAAAGTACTGTATGAATGATCAGACTAGTAATAATTAAATATATTCAATATAAACATTTTATGATAGTTCATATCTATAAGACCTCTTTTAATGCTACTTTTTTTAATTAGCTAGCTAGCATTATAAATGAATTTTTTTCCCACATCAGGTGTAAAGAAATGCCACAGGTCCACCATATAAAATGGTGTGTTTATTTGTTGTTACGTTACCCAGGTGTATATAAATTTCCGAGCAGGTTCTGTTACCTTTCTATTCACATACCTCTACACCTGAATAAGATGCCCTGGGGGATTGAAATTAATTTCTCTTTCTTTGTGTGTCTCTCTCTTTCTAGGGGTCGAAGACAAATGAGCCATGTGCAGGGCGTGACTGTAATGCAAAATGTCCCTGTCCTCCGTTGAAAGGTAGCAGGGTGAGTAAACACTTTGGATTTAGAAAAATATTTTATGAAACAAATTAATATTCGGTACTCATACATAGTCAAATGTCTTTTCAGCTACCATAAAGGATGTTGTAATCCGTTGTTAAGTACTGACAATATTTACAACAATAAAAAAAAATTGTATTGTGACGTACTTCATACTTTTTGTGTAATACTTTTCCCTTGGTTAATGCAGTCTAGTTAGAATAATGTTCACTTCGGTTACAGCACTTCATATATGATGTCAGTGTCTGTCGCAAATAATATATTCACTCGACTGCTCTGTAGATCATGTTCTGCTCAACACAATCATATTCACATCACCACTATTTCATTATGTGCTCTTTTCCTCCTCCACACTTTAGTAGAGGTTCATTTTGGTTCCAAATCCTTTTTTAACTTATCTATATATTTCATCAAGAATTCCCGTCTGGCTTTCTGATTCAGTCAGAGATTTGTCTCTATATTTCTGCTCTCAAAGTCTTCTTCAGACAATGGATTGTGATATCTTCATCCCTGCTCTGTGGAGGTCGTTGGTGATAGGATCATTGACGGTTGTTTTTTTCACATTTTCTTTACAGCTGTTATTTTCCTTGGCCAACCTGTTCAGTGTCTGTTGCTTAGTACACCAGTCAAAGTACAAGGTCAAAATATTGCATAGGTTATGCTCAATGTTAGTACAATGCCTCTGATCGATTTTCCCTCTTTTCTCAGCTTAAAAATGACTCATGTTGACATCCTTTTTTGTAAAACTGAAGGAAAAAGCAAAATTAGATGATCAGAGCTATTTATTGTTTAAACAATTAATCTAACAGGACATACATGAAGAACAAGAAACATCTGTCAGTCGTCTGTGTTCCAATTTTTTTTTTCACCTTAAATTTGGGTGGTCTGACACAAACAAATGCTATGTTGTATATCGTTTAACAGATCGACACATAAATATAAGGAAATAAAAGCTAAAATTCGAAACCCCTTTCTCATATACATCTTTTGATCTCAAAGCCATATGTCTTCAGTAGACAGCAAGAACAAATGGATTGGCCCTGCGGTTCCTGTAATTACAGAGAGGACTGTATTCAAAATGTTATTCATGACACCTGTCAGTGATTTACGTGTTATGGCTGATCAGTGGATGTATACAGTTCAATAAACCCAGTTTCAGTGCCAGAGTCTTAAGTTTGCATGAGCGTGTGTGTCATGTTTAAGTAGTGGCAGCTGTTGGCAGCACTGGTGGTCTTCAACAGGTGAGTAAATGTCACACAAGTATACTCTGCCACACGTCTCTTTTCTCCCAATAACTAAAACTAAAAACTATAATAAAAGCATTTTTAAAGAAAGCACCACAGGTTAAACATATAGTGCAATGCTACGCTTAAGTTTCAGTTTATATTAGATGCTATGTATACGTCTACAATTCAAGAGAGAATACAGTATCTAACTCATCACATTTGAAACTAGTGAAGGAGTACTGTCCTCATCCTCACCATTGTTCTGAACCACTCTTTATTGAGCAGGCAGAGTCAGAGTACTTGTAGAAAAATGCATGACTCATGACAGATTTATGTTTTCAAATTGATTTGCTCCATGCCGTTCATTAGCAAATCCTGTGCTGTCTGCATACCAGACACTGTTCTCAAGTCAGATCTGTTGTTCCATTCACGCCTACCAGTTGAAAGACGGATTTTATTGGAATCGGAACATGCACGTATCTCACCATCCACACACATCTAGCGCAATATTTATGATGTTGTTTATAGCTTCTCAGAGCCAATAATAGGCATCACTGTGTGATAATTATAGTGTTGCCATTTGGAGAACATTTTTGAACTGAGAATACGGTGGATGTTATGATATGACTGGACCACCAACTTCTCAAGATGAGGTATGTGTATGTGCTGTCTGTGTGCAATGTCTAATTCAAATTATAATCAAACATGTCCAGACCATTGGAGCCAATGATAAAGTAAATCTGAATTCGGAGAAACTCATCAACAAATCATTTGGTGAAATTTGGCAGTATGATGAACATTGTCTGTTTTTACGTCACCAAAACCTGAACTACCTAACAACTTATTCGTACTTCAGCTTTAATGCTTTTCAAGAACATTATTCAGAGGAGGTGAATGTTATTTGGAGGTAATATGCAGTCATGGTAAGGGCAGTGTAAAGTGGATGTGTAAAGTGGATGTGTAAAGTGGCTGTCTTTTAAACTATCTGGTGCAGTATGAAGTATAAGTACAGGCTATGGGCAGACATGTCTAATTGTTGTTTAACATCAGATCACTCATGGAAGAAGCCTTAAGTAGAGCCTTGGTACATACAGACACACATTTATAGAAACACATAAGCACACATACACTTCTTTTGCGTCTCATTACATGGCTAGAAGTAGAATCACTAGCCTGCAAACCAGCAGCAGGAGAGAAGGATAAGAGAGAGAGAGAGAGAGAGAGAGAGAGAGAGAGAGAGAGACAGGAGCATGGGTAGGGAGGGGTGTGTAGGTATGAACTAAATGAAATGACTATTATCCCAAAACATTTATTGCATGATAGCTACTCTTGCCTAAAGCGTGTTTTTTTTTTTTTTTTTTTTTTTTTTTTGTGGACACAAACCCATGTCCACTAATCTCATCTAATACTCCCTGAAGACAAGCCTGGTCATGATAAGCATGCTTGAAAGTGTGCGCTCTTCTGCTTAAACAGTCCTCCAAAATAAACAAATGGTCATATTGGACTCATTTGGACCAGTAAGATCAATTTCCACTGAGGTCAAAGGTGACAGAAGGCTGACAGCATGGTTTGTGGTAGGGCACACACAAAAAATAACTTTATCTTTCATGTGTCACAGAGGAGTGTGGGAGAACATATGGAGGGCCTCAGAACCATGTGTGTCTCCTCTGTCCTCTGTCACTTCTAAGAATTCAGGAAACATTTTCCATGATTTAACGATGTATGAATGATGCCTGGATTAGGCCTCGCTTTTGATCGATATAGTACACTTTTGAGTGTCAGGCTTAAACTGGCAAGCAATGGGATACTAAACAGATGTCCATTAATTTTCCTTGATTAATACAATAATTGGCAAATGATTTGTGGGCCAGAATTCGAGAGTTTGTTCAGGAGTGCACAGCTTTTATCTGTTGACCTACTGAACACTTTATTGGTCACTGGAGTGTAGACAGCTTTTACATGTAACCCCCTGTTGTTTGCAAGCCTGTTACTAAAAGAGGTAGAACAGGACCATGCACTCCATCATTAGGAAAGTGTGTCTTTTAGAGAACTGAGGATTTTCATCGGCCAGGGCTTTGATCTGTCTCTTTTTTCCCCCTTATTTCTCTTTTTCCTTCTGATTCATATTAAATAGATTTAAAACCGAAAGTAGCAATTGCACTTGTATAATTTGTAAGAAACTATGAGAACAAAAACAGAACTTAGGAACCTAAGAGACAAGTATGAATACCTGGAAAATTAAATAAAATGAGCCAAATGTATAGATGGAGTGTGTTTTATTATCATAGGCTTGAACAGACCTTGAATAAAATTTACTATGCCGTTACTATGTCTGATATGATTACTATTTTTCTGTTTCCCACTACTAATCGTTTATTACAATCATGAAACAAACTGTTAAAACAAGGCTAAATTTATTATAAACATCACATTTATAAACTAGTTTTGCATTACATTGTGAAGGCAGTCATTTTGTGCCAGATGGTTATACAGTTTCTCAGTTTCGGAAAGACACACTGACACACACTGGACACTGACGGATTTGCAAGTGCACCAGGATAAAGTGAAGGTATGAGACAGGAACATCAGCTTTAAATAGCAATAATTTACACATTTGATACTAATGCGGTTTGCAAATAAATTTACTTTGTGTGTTAATCTAAAATGCACATAATGGTTACATTTATCATTATATATTTTTTTGTTCAATTCACAGTTAATTCACTTAATATAACTGCTATGTACCAACTGTGATTATGGCCTGCTATTCTCTTGTAAAGATAATCTATTAGTTCACATTCACATTCAGCTACATTTAATACATTTAATTTTTTTTATATGATTATTTAAACTCAGGTTAATGCATACTAATGAAATGAGGACAACACTGATTTTTTTGGATATCAGTTATAATGTCATTTACTATTTTAACATGCGATTATATGATTATTTGATACAATAGCAACAGTTGAAACTGAAGTTATTATTTAAGTAGTTACTAAGTAAAGTAGTTACTAAGTAAAAAACGTTTTTTACTAAGCGGACATAAGGGGTAGTGAAGATATGATAGATGACCAATTCTCAGGACAGTGAATGAGCTTGATGTGGGAAAACCTTAATAAAATGCAGTCCATTAATTTAGGCAGAATAATTTTAAGAATGAGCTTGCTGACACACACACAAACACACACATAGATGATGAATTTATTAACAAAACAAAACAGAGGAATCCAGATCTCTAACCTAAACACAGCTGGAATCTCTACTCTTCCCACACACAGGTGTGGAATAGTTATCTACATGTTGTTTTGGATTAATCTGCTAATTTACATGACTTCCTTTCATCTGCTTCAAAGCTATCCTTGTAGTGAGCATGGGTGCTGAAGCACGCTATGGCACTTGGAGTGAAATGCTAAGAATGAAGACTCAGAATGAAGAATCAGAACAGTCACATAGATGAGAAGTTCACTCTAAATTAAATTTTAAATAATGTACGCTCAAGGATGTGTCTTGTACACAAGTCTCTTGTTATAAGACTTTAAGGATGTGATGTTTCTTTAAACCCTGCTAGAAACACTTTGAAGGTACGTCTGTGTTGTTGCTCGGATTTACCTGTATAGTATATTTTTTGATGTTATTACAATCAGGCAGTACACTAGATGTTTCTTTGCTACTTGTGCTTCAGTGAGCCAGAAACTGAGTTATCAAAGACAAAGCCAATCACACTCTGATTAACCGTGCTGTCATGTGGCACTGAATGCTTCCTTACATTGCGCCCATCTCTGTTCCCACTGAGCACAGGGTGTGACAGTTAAAATCACTCCCTGGGTCTCATTGCCCAAGAACAATGCGTCCCCCCAAATCCTCAGACCAGCCAGACTAAATTGTTTGATCTGGAGAGAATCTGCCTGCTCATGGATTCTCTTGGCCAGTACTGGCAGGAAGTGAGGTGCATGTTGGGTAACCAGGTCGGTAACGGCAGTGGCTTAAGCAGACAGAATGAATTCTATTGTGCGCATTGTGAGGAGGAGGATTTGCCCCACAAATGAAGCAGTCTAGCGCACAATAATATGGCTGGATTTTTTTTTATCTTGTCTGCATAAAATTGGCACATATTTATAAATGTGAGTCAATGCTTGAACCACTTATGGGGAGGCATCATTACAAGGTTCATCAAAAAAGAATACAGAGTATACCCAAGGGCACTTTAGTGTTAAATCTGTGAAGTGAGTAAGCTAGTGTTTCAGCCATACCCAGTCGTTAATGATTAGGTTTTCTTGCGAAGGAGTTGCAAGGAATTTAATCTGAAGGTTGTTTTCTGTGCAGTGTTTAATATGCTTTATGTTGAGATTCTTCTGACATGATCTCACTTTTAGAAAAAAAAATAATAATCTGTCTTGGTCTCAATTAACTACCCTTGTGATTTCCTAAACTGCTAGGTCTTTCTGCAAGTGAATGCTACAAGATATATACTTAGGGGTCATAAATAATCCTGAGGTATGTCTCCTCCTGTAGCTTAAATATTAAAGCTTGACTGGCAGTTTTCTTCCACCTGATGATTAAATAGGACCAACTGGATAACCAGTGGTTCATCACTGTGTTCATTACTGTCACTAAGAGGATTTGCTTACAGGGTTACAAATATACTAGAAGCAAACATATCATCACAGTACACAGAATTTGGATATGACCATATAACCGTGTGTTAAATTGTGGGTGGAACTCACCAATCCCTCTCCCATGTCCAGTCTTCAAATCTAAACCTCAAATTACATTCATGTAGATATTTTCAACAGTTACACAACTCTAAATCAGTAAGAATTCGATTTCTTACACTTTCTAATTTAACCATAAAGAGCAGCATTGAAGTATGCTTGTCATAGTAGTTCAAAGTATATTTTGGAAGACATCACTGGGTCTACCAATGAGTTTGACACACCAGGAAGTGGAAAAATGGTTTTGTCCTCCATCTTGTGACATGGTGTTGTTTTCCACCATTTCATCCATTATGTATTTGACACACTACAGAGAGCAACTTTACTATTGTTTTATTTTGCATGCAAGATGTAGTTGGTACCAAAACTGTGGCATGCCAATTGTTTGAGGCAATGATTTTCATTCAATTTCACCTTAGTTTGCCAAGGAGCTGGTTTGCTTACAGATGTACAGATTCCCCATGACCCAGTAGGATAAGCAGTGTAGGGAATAGATGGATGGATGGATATCACATATAAATGACAAGACTGAAATAGCACTTTGTGAGATTACAGACTTTTGCAGTGTTGCTGAAAAGCTAAATATCTTAAGGGAGACTGTTTGAGTGTGTTTATCTTGTCCTGTTTGGTCTGGGATTCTATTTAATTTATAATAAAAAACAATCAAGCTCTAAACTATGATGCTGTTAGGATGATGTTGGCATCAGACTTAAAAAAAAAAAATGGTAGGAAATACTGGAAGGAAACTAATTCGTCTATAGTAGCTAATTTACCCTCCCACGACAAAAATGTGATGAAAGCTGTTCTTTATGGATACCTGATACATCCTGTAATGACACAGGTATGCAGTCAGAAAGTGAAGCCTTACACATTTACCACAGGCAAGAATCAAAGGTGCTGAAAGCTCCAGAAAACATGGTGCTGGGATAAAACACAATAACTTTCATAGTACTGTAGGGAATGAAAGACTTTTCACTGTATGTGTGTGTATACAGTGTCTATACAGTGTGTAGCAGAATCAGGCTTGGCTTTGTAACTTTACTTAGGTTTAGCAAGGCAAACATTCTCCAGTCTTAACACTAAAGCAGCCTTTATATACAGTATGTGAATTATTGTGGTGATGACCACCTGCAAAGCAGCACACTCTTTAATGGCACTGTGTTCTTTTTCCGTCATTAGTGAATACGATTCCAGGGAAAAGTTCTGACTTTGCCCAGCTGTTTTTTAACTTTTATCAGAGCTCATTAAAAAGACACTGTTTACTAAGGTAAATGTAGGGGTCTGGCTGATGATTTAGAAAAGATATTCTACAATATATTCTTCTTTACACAACTTACGACCATTGTAACTGTAGGACGTTTTAGTATTATCAATTGAGTGACCATGTGCCAGGGTGTATTGCTGCCATGTGCCTAGAGTTACAATATAATTCATTATTTAAAAAAAAAATCTGGTAATTTTGATAGTGATATTAGTTCTGATGGCCCCCATTTTAGAAATCATATTTATTGCACCATATATTGAAAATAACAAAGTGAGAGAGCACATACTTGGGCACTAGATCTCATTTTTAGTCAGGCTATGAGGAGATAATTGTAGGTAATGGAGGGTCTCAGTGGATAGCTGTGGCCAGGCTTCCTCTTCCCTCCTGAGCTATGTGTCTAGAGGCGCAACTCGGCCTTCACTGGAACCAGGTGGCCATTCAAATTACACGTACCTCTGCCTCACCCTAACAGCCATTAATTGTAGGGTCTGAAACTCTTTAAGTCTGTGTGTATGTGTGTTTGTCCCTAGACACAGGCAGATATAAGTGAAGGCTATCCTCTGGACCATCACCTACACTTACCTGTACACTCCACCCCCTCATACACTCTCTCTGTCTTATCGTGCCCTTAAAACATGTGCTAACGATCAGCTGTCAGACTCTTTCATTTACCTACTGCTCATATAGTGACTGCCAACAGCAGTAAATCACCTTTCTTTTTGTGCCTGCGGTGGTGCTTTGAGCACGAGGCGTTTCAAGCTAAACTAAAATGCTGGATGTTGTCGCTCCCATGTGGCAGATAGTCAGTGTTGCAGCTGATTTCTCCATTTAAAAATGTCAGCTCAGGACTTATTTATTCTGGTAGGTCATTTATGGGGATTTGAAAGGCTGTTTTTTTTGTTTCTTTTTATTGAATTTGTATTCTTATTATTAATAAGAATGCATATTCGTATTAAATTATTAATACGAATATGCATTCTTATTAATAATTGAGCTAAGTGTGATTTCCTAACACAGTGAATGTCAGGATCTGATCAGGTTGTCGGCGTGTCAAAAAGGAATTTTTAAATCCAACTTCTCCCTTTTCAGACTTTAAGAAATGCTAACATTTTTAATTAAGGTTGAGATTTAAACAAAAAATAACAATATATTTTATTTCAGTTAAAAAAAAAGTCTGTAGATTTCTGAACTTCATATATACTTTCACTATGTGAAGGATTCTGAAGCCACCACACACAGATTCTCATTATACTTATACTTACTATCCAGTTGATGCAAAATGTAGAACATTTGTAAAAAATGTTTTTAAATGTAAACCACTTAAATGCCAGGAGGTATAGTATGATAGACATGACCTTGTAATAGAAATTTTACTAGTGGCCAGTTAGCATTTAATAAGCAGTTAAGGACTATGTGGAATCTTGAAACAAGCAGTGAATCCATCATTTCACTCTCATTTGAATCAGTCAGACAGTTCTGAGGTTAGTTTGTACATGATGACTGCATGACTAAACTCTTTAGTTTATCTTTGAGTCTGTCGTGGCAACATAATTATTTTAGTGATGTCTGGACAACTCTTAAGTCCAGGTGCTCAGATGTGACCTCCAGAGCATGTACATGACCTCCCACATTCCTTTTAGGATAGCCATTGCACTCATTCACACTCAGGGTCATTGGTTTGTGCAGCTGGGTATGAAAGATAGAAAGAAACCCCCGCTTGTAATAGACTTTAAAGCAAAGTATACACACTGTTTAACAGAGGTAAGTGAGGCCACACTAAATATTTGTATTCATTCTGAAACATTTCGTTTTATTTGAAATTGTGTTGAGATGGAATGTCTGTGTTAGAAGGACATTAAATGATAGCCGTAGATTAGTACTGTTTGCCCATTAATTATTTTACAATATTCAACAGTTTAGGAAAAATGAATAACTCAATCCTTGAGTTTCTCTTTCTTTTATTATTTATTATCTCAGGGTCAGCCAGGGCCTTTAGGGCCACCTGGACCCCCTGGACCCGAAGGCTTTGTTGGGGCCCCAGGGCCTGTTGGACCTAAAGGTGAAAGAGGGCATGGTGGTCACTCAGGACCATCTGGACCCATAGGGGACAAGGTGATATTACCTTTACATGATACAGTAACACACTTTGGTACTGACTTGTTGACATTTTTTTTTTGTTTGCATCCTGATAACCATATCATACACCTTATATCTTACACATTATATCACATAAAAGAGTAAGTTGAACACTGATGTTGTAGGTAGAATTCTGTTCAGTCTGAGTTTTTGTTACTGTTTCTAACAGGGTCCTGTGGGTGTTCCTGGCTTTCCAGGTGCCGATGGTATTCCTGTAAGTAAGAAGTTCAATCAAAATAGCTTTTGTATTCTCTTTATACTAAATTATTTGACCACAAAATGAGCACATGATGACTGTTGAGTAACCACCTTCTTTTAATCAGACTCCACACTGATAATCAACACTAATGATACCTATTTCTTAATAGAGGCAGCAGTTTAACATTTGGTTTAATGTAACTTTGAAACAGGGTCACCCAGGAAGTGAGGGACCACCAGGACTGCCAGGAGCTGATGGCTGTAATGGCACACAAGGTGACCCTGGCTACCCCGGCATCTCCCCTGGAAGACCTGGCAACCCTGGACCTCGGGTAAGTATGTTTAAAAAATAAGCATGAAGGACTTACCTTAGAACCACACAAGTCCAAAAATGCAACAAACTGTATTTACAATCCTTACCATACCGACAATAAAGCGTTTAAAGAACATGTGTAACATTTATGAAATTTTATGTAATGACAGTCATGGATTTGCAACACGCTAGATAAAAACGAATCACATAAAAACAAATCAACACATTGCTAGACGTCCACTTCCCCACAGCTTAGTGACATTAGTGTCATTAGCTTAGCTAGCTGCTGTTTATGAAGTAGTTACAAAAAGTTTGCATTGATAGTGATGCATTTTATCAGCGCACAATCAGTGTGTTAAATCTTAACCTTTTATCATATCTTCTTGTATTAGGGATTACCTGGTGTCAAAGGACAAAAAGGAGAGCCACGATTTATTTCTACAAACTCGGTAACTCAACATCTTACAGTGCTACTGATTTTACTGACACTGTCAATGTTTGTTAAGATTAATATGTGAAGGCTGTTGTGTTAATTACTGTGTTCACAACCCCCCCCCCCCCCCCCCCAACCACACACACACATACACACATATACACACAAACAAACACTATACATATATATTGTACTTGCAGCCCAAGGTAAGAGAAGAGACCCAAGCTTTCATTTGATTGTGTGATATGGTGATAATCATGCATTCTTTCTTTTCCATAGTGATCAAACAGTGCTATCATAAAGCTATGTTCTTAGGATATATAGTTGTAGATAACCTGGACCTTACAGTTAGACACAGTATAATCCAGAATCTTGGATCTGTCTTATATTTAAAATTCAGCAACTATTTTATCCTATCCTTCTTTCTCTGTTTATGTGTTTCTCTCTATTTCTTTAGGTTCCTGTTGGTCCTGTTGGTGAACGCGTAAGAGTTTGATTACAAATGAACACATTTTAAACAATTCCAATTGTAAACACAGCAGTTTCCAGTTTAATAATCCAACATTTTTTTTTTTTTATAAATGTTGATCTTTTGCTGTATTAAATAGCAGGAGTCACTTACACACCTCAGAATTTACTGTATAATTCTAGTTTTCTATATATCCAATATTTTAATGCTCCATGGAAAATGGAAGTGGTTAGTTTACTTAACTCTGAAAGGAACCTAAAAGTCAACAAGAAATGCAGGAAGATAAATACAGATAAAGAAAAGTGATACCAAATCTTAAGTCACTGTTTAGGGGACAAGGAAACAATTCATGTCTGTCTAACGTGGTTTGTTCTCTAGGGTTCTCCTGGTCCAGTCGGACTTCCAGGACCCATTGGCCCCATCGGGATTCCTGGTTTCGCTGTATGTATCCTACGTCACTGTGTGTTTGTTATATACCCTGTGATCATACTACATCCTAGCAAAAATGAGGTTCCATGTAATAATATGTACCAACACCCCCTTTTCTTTTCCTCACTTTAGGGACATCCAGGTCCTCCAGGTCTTCCTGGGCAAATAGTAAGTTGTAAACTGGCATTTACTGCTGTATTTCTGGAATTTATATGGAGAACGTTCTAATGATAATTCTAATCTAAATTACAAGAACAATATTGATACAGTTATAGAAATCAGAGCCTTGCCAGTTGTTTGGAGAGCATTTGGTATTTTCACAATTTTACCATGTCTAAATAGCTTCTCAAGAAGTGTTTGCATAAAATCAGATGCTTTGAAATGTTCTAACTAGAAGGCAACTGATGCATACTATTAACAAAGAAACAAGTTGACACCAAATGCCATTTTATTTGCAGTTAATGTGACTCTTTCTACTGTTTCATGGATGTTATGAATTGTCAACATTTCTGCTTTAATTTTTAAGGGAAATCCTGGTCAGGGTTACGAAGGAGAGAAAGGAGAGAAGGTACTTCAGTTGTTCCTGTGTCAATTCATTCACACCCAAACAAAAGACAGATCTCAAGTCCAATGTAAAACACTAGTGTGATGTGCAACATTTCTTTATATACATAGATATTTGTAATTGTATGTTGAAATGAGATGCAAGCATTTTATATATACCCATATACAGAATGCCCCAATTTTACAAGTGAGTACATCATGCAGTTAGTTAAGCCTTGGACTTAATTATGACTTGCAGAACTTTTATAAATGATCTCCATGTTAAAATGTCACCTGACTACATTAACTGATCTGCACACATAACCCATAAATATATATCTTGGGTTGTTAGTTACTTGTGATCGATTTATCACCGAGGTCTCCATCTCTCTGTTATTCTTCTTACTCTAAAATGATTTCTGACAATGTTAATTGCAGAAAGCTTGTAATGGTGACAAAAAATATAAATGAAAAACATATATTTTGGCAGATATTATGTCAGTTGTACACTGTCATGGCAGATTGATATGTGTTATAGTAAATTAATTTTGACCCAAGTTACAAACATTTAAGAGTTAAGGGATAATTAGTAGATAATTAGTGACAGTAACAGTGTGAAAGTAAATAATGTCAGTGTCATGCTAAAAGACAACATTAGCATTAGCATACTTTCCTCATGTACCTTTTTTTTCTTCTTTAATTATGTTTCTAACTTGTGACATCATGTTACTTATTAAATCGCTTGTATGCTGGAATGGAGCCATTTTCCTCTCTAAACTTCTCCAACCATACACTAATCCAAACTTATTTTATTTTGCTAATCTTTTTTAAAGCATGTTTTGTTTCGACAGTGTTGTTTACTTTACGCTTAACAGAGAAAGAGTTTGCGTAACACTTTCTATGAATGCCATCATATGTTTATGTAATGATGATTGTAATGGGTGGATGGCCCAGATAATCATCACTGTTTGGCAGTTTATATAAAACATTATAGCTTTTAATAAGGACATTTATTCTAAACATTAATCTTTATTGATTAATACCAAAATCAAGTGACTGGTAATCATAGGAACTATTACTAAAAACTCTTAACTGTCTTCTCTGTAATGCATGCAGTGAATGGTGATTTTGTTCCAGTTGTATGTCAGTTCATGGATTCCATTATGAAAAGAAGACATGATGTTTCAAGACTGCATGTGTAAAATAAGTATTCAGAATATTTTTAAATGGAATCTTTGAGCTGCCATATTAATTGATATTATTGAATGGACTGTACTTACGGTCACGGGATCAAGCCTATGATTGTAACGCAGTCACATCCTTGGTAAAAAGGAGCATTGTGCTTTTGTGCTTGGGTTATCAATATGTTTCACTTTTACACCTTACAAAACCCTCAAAAACCTCACTGTGCTGGTGCTGGTTTCACCTGCTCCCACTTCTTGTGTGACTTCTTTTTTCTTTTGGTCTATTGAATGTTCTGGCCCTGTGGCAGCATGCGATTTGAAATTTTTGACCCCTTTGTTGTCATGCAAGAATGAACACTAACCAATTTTGGACAAAACTTTATGCATGCTTTCATGACCCATAACTTGGAATGAATCTTGTATGAGGAAAAGGTTAGGTTTACTTAAATGTGTTAAACTGTGATATTGAATAAACAGAACTGAAAAACGATGACAGAACAAAAACTAGTCACAAAACACTCAGTAATTGGATTTGGCACTTAGCTAATTGATGCCAGGAGTATACATTTTTAAAAAAAGAGTCCTTTATTTATGTCTCTATGTTTTCTATTAATTGCTTATTTTTCTATTAATTGCTTAATTATTTTGTTTTTTACTCCTTCTAGAGCCAATGTCGCACATCCCTCTTTCTTTATGTTCTGCCTATTTAATTACTTCTCTCTCTCTCTCTCTCTCTCTCTCTCTCTCTCTCTCTCTCTATCTATCTATCTGTCTATCTATCTGTCTATCAGTCTCTCTCTCTCTCTCTCTCTCTCTCTTTTGCCTTTTGCCTTTTTACTCATATTTCACTCTTTTCTTTATTTTTTCT
>JAOTRN010000043.1:6532825-6557018 GCA_028566695.1 Bagroides melapterus | reverse complement strand
AGAAGTGGAAAAAATACAGAAAATCTAGCTGGTGATATATAAATCGTTTCTTTAAAATAAAGGCCAACTCTCAAATTTAAGAACAGCTATAACATTACCTACATGAATCTTACTCAGATTTTATGCAAAAATATTAAAATGTGATACATATATGCATATATGATTTAAAAGTAAATATTTGTTTAAAGTAAAGCTAAATAAAACCATCAGTTCTAATATAATAACAAAAGACTAAAAAAAATAAAAAGGTAATCTGTAAAAAAGGATTATGTTTTTTTTTTTTTTAATTAAGGCCAAAAATGTGCAAGCACCAAAATGCTTCATATCTTGAGTGGTCTTATGCAAAGTGTCAGTAAACTGGTTTAGCATAATAAGACATTCTAATTATTTATATATTTTAATTGTTATTTTAAAATGTAATGTATAATAATCTGAAATTAGGTGTACACAATGCCATTATCTTAAAAAAAAAAAGTTGCAAAGCATTGATGCTTTCCCAAATTGTTCTGAAATTCATTACATACATGTAAATGAATGTGTCTGTATGTGTCTGTGTCACAGGTCATGTGTAATTACAGATTTCTTTTCTCACTCTGCTTGTGCTAACATATTTTCCTACTTGATGGTTGATCCATTCTCTGAGAAATTGACAGTTTGGGAGAACTAGCGTGAAAAAAATTAACATCGAACTTGCAACTAAAATACTCTTCACCCTCTTAATCTTGCTCTGAATTGGAAATGTCACTTTGCTATGCTTTCACAGAACATGCTGGTCTAGTTGGATATGCTTTTTTTATTCCTCGCTAATGATATAATCTATTTCATGCTTATGCCTTAAAATGATGTGATGATGCTCCCTGAGTGAAGTGATTGATGGACTGATTAACTGACTGCATCTCTTGCCATTTCTCTTACCCTTGCATGTTGTCTGATTAGGTGACAGCTGTGGGCAGACGGGGCTTAATGAAGCCTCTTTCACAAAGGGAGGTGAGAAGCCCAGAGCTGTAGCCAGTAGAAAGATGTTCAGGTTGACTGGATCAGACATGTCAAGCCAAATCTTCACTGATATCACTCCCTTTAAAACATAGCTGAGATGTCTGCTCCAATCAGCCCTTGCACTTTATTGGTGTGGTATCCAGGAGAATAGCAGGGGCACCTGTTGGATATTCTGGTGTAAGCTGGAGCTAGAGGCAGGGGACAGGAAATATAGCTGGTGGGGTAAAGAAAATAAAAAGGCGTGGACTGTCAGAGCTTGTAATGACATTGTAGGTTACCTGCTACACTTGACGCAGTATATTTGCGCTATCTTCACTGCTTTGTATCTTCAGCTTACGCCAGTGTATACAACATGTGCACACAATGACAATCATAAGCTCTTATTGCCTAATCAGCTAACAAAGCCTGGTGCATGTGATCAACTCAACCCTGCTACTCTGTACACTGCAGTGGTATAAAATATGATTTTGTATAATAATATCATATGTTAAGTTGTAATTTAATTAAACCTATTCACCTGACCATATAGTGTTAGTAATATGAGCTGTATTGATAAATTGTTGAATAAATGTCAGTTCCAATATTTATATAGAGATAAAGAATTAGATTTTTGATACAGTAAGTGTGCTTTAATGTTTTAAGGATTTTGTTTAAGTTAGTTTAAAGAGATTTCTGTTCTTCATTTATTCTCAGGTATTTATCAAGTATTTAAAATATTTATCATGGTAACTTCTGCATGATACTAATTTACATTAAATTTTTAAAATATTTAACTTCAGCTGGACTTAATGTTTTCATATCCTGTCAGAACTTTTTTTTTATTTCGTTTTACAAATAATTTCCTTTTAAATTTCCTTTTAAATGCTTTTTCTTAAGGTGACAAATTCAGTCAGTTTAAAAACCGATGGTGCGTCATGATGATGATTTGAGCATGTCACTGACGATTATATGACTTTCCACAGGACTGTCACTGCCCTGCATAATTCCAGGTGAACCTGGTATTCCAGGTTTTCCTGGACTGCCTGGAGTACCAGGTAATCTTTTCCCTCCTGAATTGCAGTTGATAAAATCAATGAACAAAAGAATCTCTTGTAAATAGTTGGTGTCACACCCAGTTATTATAAGTAAATATGTATGTGGTTAGGCCCAAAAGGACAGCATGGTCCACCAGGACCAAGTGGAAGGCCAGGTATTGCTGGGTCAAAAGGTGAGCGAGGAGATCCAGGCAGTGGAGGTCAACCTGGAGCACAAGGTATGATCCCAGTTAACATTTAGAAGCTCTGATACATTACATCTCAAACCTCTTTGCACTGCATTGTGGAATATATATTGTTTTAGAAGAGGTAAGATGATACAAATCTGCACTGAGTGTGAGCATAAGTAACTTTATATCCTAGAATAACCTGTGACTTAGTAAAGCACTGAAATTCATCTTTTAGTGTGAGTTATTTCAGTGGTGGAGATGGTCAGTTAGTTCATGCTAGTTGAGCTGGTTTTGGTGGCAGAGTAGTTAATTTTTTACACAGTGTTCAAATCCCAGTACAGCCAAGATGACATGGTTGGGTTCTTATTGTTTTATTCAGTTGTTTACTGTCTCAACTGTACTGTAAGTTGCATTTTTTAAACAGCAACTGTATTGGAAGATGTGAGATATAACAGTGCTTTAAATATGTTTTACAATTATTTATCGGAAATTTAAAGTACAGTACTGTCAGATATGCTGTCAAGAGGTTAATGTAAATTATATAATAAATGTTTTAAAGCGCTTGGAACTCTAAGGAATATGCAGTTTCAAAACAGTGTAGCAGAGTAAGTTGGGTGAAGGCTTGTCAATGTTTTAAATGAAAAAATGGAAATTACATTTTGGCAAAATTAAATTTTTGATTTGCTTTAACACAATGGATTTTTCAGGCTTCCCTGGGCCAAGAGGAGATCCAGGTTTACCAGGCACTTCAGTAAATGGCCGTCCAGGTACTCCAGGTAAAGATGGAAGTCCTGGTTTGCAAGGAACAAAAGGAGAACCGGGTGAGGTTTTAGGGGCAGCTCCAGGACTACCTGGACCTCCAGGACTAACAGGAGAGTTTGGAGACAAGGGCCAGCAAGGCACTCCTGGATTACCAGGCAGACAAGGTAGGTGTAATGAGCTCATCTCAAGACTACTATTAATTAGTGCTCAGTATTGCAGTTATGAATATGATTTTCCCCCTGTAGGTTTTGATGGTTCCAGCAGTAGCACAGGTATAAAGGGTGTACGTGGTGACAGTGGCTTCCCAGGACCTCCAGGGCGGCCAGGTCCACGAGGTGTGACCCCTTCTGATGTCAGTGGACCTACAGGGCCTCCTGGCAATCCTGGATTACTTGGACCTCCAGGTGAGACAGTGTTTAAGTGTATGATTATTCTTTCATTCACTGTAATATTAATTTTCCTGTCTGTTATATTTAATGATCCTGTGGACCTTTTTCTTTTTTTTTTGGAGAAAAATTACTGCCTTATTTTATACATATCAACAATTCAGTCTACACTCATAAAGCAGTGTAGTGGATGCATATCTGTTTGTATTTTTGTGCACGTCACTTGTCTTCTTCTGGCACTGTGTTAGATTCTCATTTCCTGTACTACCAAAACATCGTGCTAAACACAACAGGGGTGATGCTTTTTTAAGCCAGACTGGGGACAGTTTTTGAAATAGAACAAGTATGGCAATATAGGATAAAGTAATGTAAAATAATCTAAACTAATGCTAATTAAGAGAGAACGAACTATGAATCACTTATATTCCAGAACAGCTGGAGATGTAATTATCATAATGTTCTCTGACTGCTCTTCTCTTTGTCAGTTCATTTTCCTCTGTATTCTTTCTCACAAATACATCTCATTTTATTCCTCTATTCCCTCAATGTCCTCTCCATCTCCTTCTTTGTCTCTTTGTCTTTCTCTCTCACCATCTCATTTATCTCCATCTTCCCATCCTTCCATTTGTGGTGTCTTGCTCCTCTGTTCTTGGTGCTGGGTCAATTCTCTAGGCTGTCAAGGTGAGAAAAGTTATCAACCCACTATTTCTTTATAGAGCTAAGTTTATCTAACAACCAAATCTTTTCTATGATATATTTCCTAGTCTGCTCCAGAAATTAGAGCACCTGAACCTCCTAATCAAAGCACCTAGTGAAAGGGATTATGCTTTGCTGCTTAATTGAGCTTTGGAGAAAGATACTGTCCACTTTCTATACCATTCCAGTTTCCCATCAGCAAACAATATTTTGGTGATAATAATAATTAACCACTACACAATACAATCCTTTATTTGTACCAATCAGTCCTGGCCATTTATTTTCATTTATCTCTCAAGTTT
Organism: Bagroides melapterus; assembly: GCA_028566695.1. NCBI lineage: Eukaryota > Metazoa > Chordata > Actinopteri > Siluriformes > Bagridae > Bagroides > Bagroides melapterus. The sequence continues at coordinate 6,552,672 of JAOTRN010000043.1, read as the reverse complement.
GGGGTGGTATAAATCATGTGAGGTATATGTTCTCATCTTTCATTTAAAAGACTTTGTATGAGTGTGTATGTACAGTATTTGCTGTATGTTCTTGATCACCCGTTTCTAATGTTGCAATTTGCACTAATGCAATCAAGCCATACTAATGTAGCTAGACTCCAGCCATCTGCTGCACTGCTATAACCCTGATCTGCTTGTGTGATGTTAACAAACTCATCCAGCTGCAGATATGCCTTTACAGAAATTTCTAAAATCTGATGTCTTTCTCTAATATACTATATCTTAAAATGTGCATATTTATTACTGTTTCTATGTATTATTATACTGTTATAGTTAATAATTTAAAGCCATTTTATTGACTAGATTTATTTTATCGAAAGTAATTCAGTGCATACTCTGATATTTTATATACAGTAAAGTTGTGAGATTGTGATAATATAATAAGGTACCTATAAATGACTGAATTTAAATAAGCATGTTGAACGCAGTATGGCGACTGTTTGAATGAATATAGTGATGAACATATAAAGGTGAGATAGGTGAGTGTGTCTTTTAGTGTGACGAGCTCATGTTAGCTAACACAATGGCTGTGTTAACTCATTATTAACTCATTCTTCCAGCTTGATGATGTCGTTAATTGGCCTTGTATAAAAAGACCATCTTTAATGGTGTGTGATTTACAGACATGGGATTTATTTTTGTGTGTGTGTCAGTGGCAAATTTGTCTGTGTTGAAAGGATTTGTGTTCATTTGTTAGATATCATATTAATGTATGAATTTCTAGATTTTTGAATGTAGTTTCTGCATACCACAAAATACTGGAATATTTTGGTTTCCAGAATAACAGTACAATATTTTATTACTGTTTAGTACAGAAATTATCACATACGTAAGCCTTTAAGCATGCAGGTAATCATTATGTTTGATGTTTGAGAATGTTTGAGAAAATGCCCCAGCTCTTAAAAGTCAGTAGTGAATTAATCAATTCATTGGTTGACTATAGGCTTATCTTCATCTTCAAGTGCACTTCAGCTTATGCTATAACTAACCTGAAAGAGTTTGCTATTGTCATGCCTTATAGAGTATGATTTGAATAGTGTTTGACCCTCATGTTGGTGGTCTCCCAGGCTACCCAGGACTCAAGGGTGAAAGAGGAAATCCAGGAAGACAAGGCTTGGGTAGAAAGGGATTTCCTGGATCACCTGGAATTCCAGGACCAAAAGGACAAATGGGGCGTCCTGGAGATTCGGTTTTAGGACGTAACGGCCAGCCAGGAAGACCAGGGGTGAAAGGTGTTAAATTTTCAAATGCTAAAAATTTAAGGCATTCCCAAAAGAATGCCAAGATATATTGTTTTTAGCCTTCTTGCAAAACTATAAGCATTTTTGCAAATAAAGCATCTAGATTGCCAGATAGCTAATTCATCAAGTTTGTCACATGAAATTGTACATCTTCTCACTCTTTATAAAAGTGTCAGTACTCTGACGTTATTCCAGCCATTATATACAAGCGCTGTATTGACATGTATTTTTAACAGGGGAGAAGGGATCACCTGGACTGGTGGGATTCCCTGGATCACCTGGACTTTTTGGAAATGCCGGACAGACAGGGCGTAAAGGTCAACCTGGATTACCAGGTTCGGATGGCATACCTGGAGTATATGGCACTGGTGGTTTTAAAGGTATGCTATAAACTTGACAATTAACATGTCAATGAGATATGAATTGATTTTTTTTAAACCATGTAAAAACAGATTCCAATTTTATATATATATATGTATGTGTGTGTGTGTGTGTGTGTGTTTTCTAGGGGACATTGGAGAACCAGGCCTACCAGGACCTTCTGCTACACCCCTTCCACTTACTAAGATAAAAGGGGAAAGAGGTACTCCTGGGCCTACTGGATTGCCTGGTTTTCCAGGACCTCGAGGTACAGATACACTACCATAAACACTAACTCATATATCCATGAACAGAAAACTAGAATACATAATAAAAAAGCATTTTGTATATTGCAGTATTCTTTTCCTGTGTTTGTCAAAGTTTAACTTAAAATTGATCTCACACACAGAAGTTTTTTGTTTGCAATGAAATTGTAATGTGTCAGAATCCCATATCAGTAATATGACAGGTATTGTCTTTAAACAGGTGATAAGGGATCCCTAGGTTTACCTGGTAGTCCAGGGGTTCCTGGTCAGCCAGGATTGGTTGACCTGGCAAAGGGTCTTCCTGGTGATTCAGGTTTCCAAGGGCACCCAGGTTCTTTAGGGTTTTCAGGACCTAAAGGCTCACCTGGAGTTTTAGGTTTCCCTGGCATGCCTGGACCTAGGGTAAGCCCATTTAATGTGTGCTGCCAATCCGCTAAATCATTGTACTGGAATAAATGTATAATAGATAATATACTAATGCAGCTACATGAAACTATAATGTTAATCTTTTTTCTTAAAGCAGTAGATATCAATATCAATAAAATACACTTTTAAAATAGATTTACATGTTCTAATAAAAAACACAGTTAAACACAGTTTATCTGATACATTTTTATCCCTTTTCACAGGGTGACGATGGAGGTCCGGGTATATTTGGATCACCTGGTACTTTAGGATTGGCAGGAAACAAAGGTGAATATATCTTAGAATATGAATATCTTTGGCCATTAGAACAAGCATTTTCTAGACTGTATGTATCATCCCATGCATTCTGTTGTAAAGGTCAGAAAGGAGACTCTACTGGAGCACCTGGGGCTCCTGGACGAAAGGGACCGGTGGGAAATTTTGGATTCCCTGGTGAGCTTCATTTTTTTTTTGTTTATTACTTTTTACAGCAGCATATTATAATAGTTACTTACAATTATTAACTGTAGTATTTTACTGATTTTCATATAATCGATAGGGACAGGTAAGACATATTAAGCCTGAGGAGATTATGAAAAGAGACCTTGTACTTTATATTATTTAAAATGTACAAACGAATGTACATTATTATATTATTTAAAATTTAAAAACAAATGTACATAAACCCTGGTATTTTGTGATTATATACTGGTGTTATGTTATGATAAGTATGCTTGTAACCAATGTTTTACCAAATGAAAATTACTAATGAACATGTCACTAAAAGACATCCTTTATATCTGTTAATCCTATAATATAAAATAGTGTATTAATCTATATCTAGTATCTTATTTATGTGTACATGTAATTGTTTTTGATGCACAGGACTCTCAGGCCTACCTGGTGATCAAGGTTCTCAGGGTTTTCCAGGAGGGTTTGGATATCCTGGTCAGAAAGGTCAACCTGGAAATTCAGGAACACCTGGAGAAAGAGGTAACACTTTTTGCAAACACTTCTTCTTTAAATAGTTATTATATTAAGTTGACTCTTTTTAACTTGTTTTATATCATGCAATGTCTGTCAGGTCCACCTGGGCTCCACGGCTCTAGAGGTCTATCTGGATTTCCAGGACCAAAAGGACAGGACGGTCAACAAGGTTTCCCTGGGTCTCCAGGTCGGCCAGGAGAGAAAGGTCAGTCTAGTCAAAGAGAAAATTTTTCTTCTACACTAACAGCGAGAAAGTCTATAATGTTTGATACTTGTTTTGTTTTCATGCAAGAAATGTTTGTCTTTGCTGGCAGCCAAACAAAACATTTGATATTTTGCATGATTCTAATCAAATACCAAGGCAAAATCTTAAATTACCAAAGCTTATAATTCCTGAGTCTATTAACTAAACGTTTAATTTTATGGCAACTATTGTAATATTATATAAGTGCTTCACAATGCTAATTTTGTGCTAGTAAAGTATTTTTAATAGCACAGCTTTCCTAATTCCTTTGTAGGTTTATCTGGAGCCCCTGGTTTAGATGGACTCAATGGACTTTCAGGTGCCACAGGACCACGAGGACTACCTGGTAAGAATATCTTTAGCTGTTGACACTTTCATTTCAAATTGGTCTATACACAGTCAGCAGCCACCTTGTAGTAAACCATCACTTAAAAAATAACACAGTTAAATCTGTCCACAGGTGGAGTAGTGAGTGGTCAGCCTGGAGCCCCAGGATTGAATGGACTTAAGGGAGAAAGAGGCTCATCACTGCCTGGAGCACCAGGATATCCTGGAGTAAAGGGAGCCAGAGGAGATACTGGTGAGAAAACTACTACCGCTACCTTACTGTTACCTTTAATATTCTCCATTTAAAAAAACTCTCATTGTTGAATAATATTAAATAAACATCTAAAGCTCTGAAGAGATCCAGAGATATCTGTTCTGTTTTATAACTGTATGTGGCAGTATTTGTCCAAATATTTTGATTGTATTCTTGTGGTCTTTGTTAGGTTACCCTGGACAGCCAGGGTATCCAGGTCGTCCAGGTCCTCCTGGTTTACCATCTCTTTCTAGTGGCGTCCTTGGTCCGCCAGGAGATGCTGGTCTACCTGGACTAGATGGTGAAAGAGGTAAGTCAGTTCTTTTTTAATGACTTTCCACTTAACTAAAATAATCTTCTGAGCAGGGAGCAAAGAGACCTGAAAAAGGTTCGAAATAGTTCTCTCTTTGTTTTTTAAAATCCTACTTCCAAGACACTGTTTTAACCCTGTCTAACTGACCTTCAATGAGCCAGTCATATGAGTACCTTTTTAAAATATGTGTTTAAAATAGGTCTTCTTGGACCCACTGGTCCTCGTGGTCCAGCTGGGCCTGGAACAGTACAGGGTGACAGAGGAGATCCTGGATTTCCTGGATTACCTGGAATCTCTGGGAAAATTGGCGAACCTGGATTTGCAGGAGAACATGGGTTACCTGGTAACCCAGGATTTAAAGGTACTTTAAATGTACTTTAAAGGTATCTATATTACACTACCAAAAAAGATACTGAGCTCTTAGTTTCATAACTGAGTGTGCATTTATATATTATATTAATTCATACTCAAAAACTATAGTCATGGAATTTTTGTCTGAAAGCTCATTTAATTTCATTTTAAAAAGAATAAATGTCTCTAATTGTTTCCCTCAGGACCGAGAGGTGACCCTGGAGTTAGTGGACTAACAGGACGTCCAGGCTTCCCTGGAGATCAGGGAAGCTATGGTAGCAAAGGACCAAAAGGATTTGTAGGTTAGTAAAATACACACAGCGGGTCTGTTGAAACATATCGCACAACATTTTTTAAATGTTTAAAAGTGAGCATTGGCATACGGTCCAGCATTGGCATTTGCCTTACAGATACTTCTTTAAAGTTAGCCACTCTCTTATCTACGTGCCATATTATGAACCCTAGTTCTTGTATTCAGGTGCACCTGGTAGCAAAGGCCTTCCAGGGACTCTTTTCCCACCCCAAATAAAAGACTTGCCAGCTGGAGAGCCTGGTCCACGAGGACCTTCTGGCATTCCTGGTTATACAGGATCACAAGGCCAACCTGGCTTCCCTGGACGTCCAGGTGAGTTGCATATCAAAGTTATTCATATATATCTGAACTTGAACAGAATTGCAGAAATAAAAGTTCAGAGACTGTTCCTGAGCGTTGAGAAGTGTAGTATGGAGCGACCATGCTTGTTGGCCACAGTGTGTTTGGGAGTTTGTTTTTACATTGTTATTATAGTTTACTTTATACTATATAGCTTACTTTATAGTTTACTTTAAAGTTTAAATTAAAGTTTACTGTATTGGATATACATAATACTTGTCATATCTGTAGGACCCAAAGGAAGGATTGGATCAACTGGTAAACCTGGACGTACCGGTCCACCTGGACATTCAGGACCCAATGGAGACCCTGGATTTCCAGGATATCAAGGACCTGTTGGTTACACAGGTCAGTAAAACAAATCTGTGAGTAGTGATTGAAGAGATAAGGCTTAAAAGAGAATTTAATTTTTGAAAACATCTGAGGGGATTTATATTGAGGCAGGAGTATCCACTGTTTTTAGTCCTCAAGAGTGATCTGGTAATTTGTTTGGTTTTCTATCAGTCACACTTTTCAAACTTGGTGAGGACCCTAGTTTTTCTGTAGCCCTGAAGGAGTTCTCTGATGAGATGGAAAAGGATAATGTGCAAATAAATATGAATCAATGAGAAACCAAACACAACTATGCAGGATAATAGCTCACCATTCATCGCTCATTTGCTATTTTGTACCTATGGTTCCATTTCAATGGTACTTGGTCTCTGCTCCCACTATTATGTCCCGTTCCTTTTTTTTATCCACTCTTTGCTCACTTTTTTTTTTTTACATTGTTCTCATTTCTCAGGTTTACCTGGTAGGCAGGGACAAGCAGGTCCTCCAGGTTTGCCTGGACGTGCCATTGGGATCGGCTACACTCTGGTAAAGCACAGCCAGTCCAGTCAGGTTCCAATGTGCCCTCAGGGCATGAACAAACTGTGGGATGGTTACAGCTTGCTTTATGTAGAAGGTCAAGAAAAGGCACATAACCAAGACCTAGGTAAAATACTTATATAATATAATTCTGTAACATGTAGTTATCAATATAAAATATTAGTTTAGTGTTTGTTAATATTTCATTTAGTGGACTTCCATCATTTGTTTTCTCCTTTTTTCTCTACATCCTCCTCTCTGGTCTCTCAGGACTGGCTGGCTCCTGTCTACCACGTTTCAGCACTATTCCCTTCCTTTACTGTACAGCTAATGAACTCTGCTATTATGCCAGCCGCAATGACAAGTCCTACTGGCTGTCCACAACAGCACCTATTCCCATGATGCCTGTAGCCGATGAGCAAATTGTTCCATACATCAGCCGTTGTTCAGTGTGCGAAGCCCCATCTCAAGCTGTGGCCGTCCACAGCCAGGACATCACTATTCCCCCATGTCCACAGGGGTGGAGGAGCCTGTGGATTGGTTACTCATTCCTTATGGTGAGCGCTATACCAATACACACACTTTAAAAATTTAAATGTTCAGCCTGCTGAACTGCTGAAAAGAATATATTGAATTGTCTGAATCAGTACTTTATGGTTACAGTTAAGCTAAGCTATAATCTATGAGTTACTCTCTCTGCTATAAATATATTTCATTGACTACATAAGATAATGCTCCAGGAGAAAACTGACTCTAACCAACAGGTAGTAAGTAGAAAATGTGGCAAATTAAGATTAAATATTGGGTAGGCTATGGCAGGAAGATATAAGAAGAATAATAAAACATATATGAGTGTGTTTCCACTGCATGCACACTTTTATCTTGTTTCACCTACACTGCACAATTTAGCTTAAAATAATTCTCACAGTTCTTATATCCCTATTGTGTGAGTTCCCGCAGAGCTCTAGGACACATTTTGATGTTTCTTTTGTAAAAATGGCTTGTGCATTGACACGCTGAAGCGCTTCCTTTATTTTGTGTTGGTAATATTGTGACTCTGTGTTACTGTTTGTCTCTCCTCTGATCAGCATACGGCTGCAGGGGCTGAGGGAGGTGGCCAGTCCCTGGTTTCCCCGGGCTCATGCTTGGAAGACTTCCGTGCAACACCTTTTATTGAATGCAACGGTGCTCGGGGCACCTGCTTCTTCTTCAACAACAAACATAGCTTCTGGCTAACCACTGTTCAACCAGAGAGGCAGTTTACAAAAAGTCCTCATTCAGAGACACTGAAGGGAGATCAGTACCGTGGCCGCGTCAGCCGCTGCCAGGTCTGCATGAAGATCTTGTAGCCTGTACACTCTCCAGGAGAGAAGAGGGGACTTAAGAATGAATAGAAAACAAGAAACAAGAAAGTACATATTGATTGATTGAGTGACTGTATGAGAGACTCTATTCAGGGTGCATTTTGGAGCCTTCTGCAAGGCCATGGTTAGGAGCTCTAAGTAAAGATTTTTTTTATTTCACTTATCAACATTGGTGCTATGAGAATCTGCAATGTTTTATTTTTATTTTAACTACTCAAAGTTTGACTTACATATTCATGGCTACCTCGGAGAGTGTGTCCCAAATCCCCGATGGGAAGCACTGAAACATTAATGTGAGACTGCAGGCATTTTATAACACAAGCCAAAAACATCTGTTCACTTTGTCAAAAGTGCAGAGCCAGAATCGATTATGACAACTCTAAACAAACTATAATATTTTTCTTGTTTGTGATTAGGGAAAGTATGCAAATGGGTAAACCAGCCCTTTGTGGTGTACACGAATGAGGAAGATTGTGGCTTGTGGTTAACACTTGAAATTATAATCCTTTCTAACCCCTACACATGTACCCTTAAAGTATTGCACTGAAATGAATATCTGGGGAAAAAAGATAAGAATCTTATCAACTGTAGAAAATGAACATTCCACTTTTACCTACAAAAGCCTTATATAATTAAACACTGATTAAAATAGAGAACAACTAACCCATTTTAATACTCATAATTTTCATTACCTTTACTGCAGTGTTACCTATAAGAAGCCATTCAGTTGAGCAGAACATCTGAGTATTAGATATTCACCACTTTCCACATTCAAAAGTGTACCAGCAATGTTACTGGAAATGTCTGTTATCTCTGTTATCCTTTAGTCTTTCTACAGTCTCTTAAAGAGACAGGCTAATATGTAACCACTATATTAATTAGCTTCTTAAGCTCTCTTTGGTAGCCTTGAGTTTCATTATGGATTCATCTGTAATGTGTGTGTAAACCATTAAATTGCATTTTTTTTCCCATGGTAGGAAAGAAACATTGTAGTAAAATGCAAAACATGGGTGTATGATTTGTACATTAAGGATGGTTTATAAAGGCATATATATCTTGATGTGTATATTATAACAGTATTTGTATTTTTATTACACTGATTTTCATGTAATGACATAAATACAGTTTTCCCTGCATAAATTTAAGCCTACCACATAGTTGGATTCCAGTATTAGTTTTGGTGCAGTTTTTTTTTTTTTTTTTTTTTTAAACAAAGATGTTTCAAAGTATAATTGTGCTCCCTAATAAATAGTGTTGAAACTAAATTACACAAATTGACCCCACTGACCTGTCATTCAGGTACATTTTCATACATGTAATACCTGTATTAATAATTTTAATACCTGTCATACATCACTACATTTTCACATGTACAGACAGAGTACTTTATCAATCAAATCTAAAACAATCAAAAAGAGATAGAAGAATCAATAAAGTAAAAAGCCCTAGAAAATGGAGATGAGCACCTTCATAAATAAGAATATGGATGCCTTATCTCATGTATCATGCTTCATACACCATACAACCACAAATTGAAACCATTCCCAATTCTGTGGACCTTCTGTGGATTTCTGTGAAATATCACTTCTTGCACTACTGTAGATATTTTTTTTTAAATCAGCAGATTACGGATTATAGGCCTATCTTCATATAGGTAAGATTACATTTTCTGACCTACTTTTGACTTTTAATTAATGCAATCTGTAGACTACATACATGGGTTACTGTAATTAAGCTACATATAAAATAAAAGTATGGGATGCTGGCACAGTGGCAGTGGTAGTGTTGTCTACTCACAGCTACAAGTTAAAAATTAAAAAAATCTCACTATATCTGTGTCACATACTTGGTGTCTACCCACCTTGTGCCCAGTGATTTAGGAATAGGTTACACATTCTCTGCAACCCTGACAGGAAAAATCAGTTACTGAACAAGAATGAATCAACAATAAAATAACAAGTGAAAGAGTCTATACTATTCAATATATGGTCAAAAGATTTGTGGACAGCCTTCACTCCTCTAATAAGGCTTTTCACTAGATTTTGGAATGTGGCTCTGGGAAATTGTCCATTTAGCTACAAGGGCATGAGTTGTAGAAAATGAATGTGTGAGATGGTCAGATGTGAATGACAAACTTTTCAGTGTATAGTGTATGTGGAAATGACATTTTTATTTAATTTATAATATTCATTTAATAATGACAGTATTCTTCAATATATTATACTCTATTATGCTTTATTTATAACAGCAGGCCTATACTGTATGTAGTAATACAAAACCATTTAGTACCTTGTTGAAAGGCATTATGGAAACTGCATGTCTTTAATTACAATTTTTTAAGTGTATATTTTTAGTATATATATTACAACATTTAAGTGTCAAACATGACTAAACTTTTTAAAAAGCAGTGGTGGTACAATTGCAGTCTTACAGCTCCAGGGTACATGGTTTAATCCTGAGCATGGGTTGCAGTTTATGTGGTTTCATACTTGTCTGTGTGGGTTTCCTTCAGCTTGTGTTGTTTCCTCCCAATATGTACCAGCATGTGGACTAGCTACAGCTGAATGGTGCCCTGTGATGGATCGAATTTCCTCCTCAAGCCCAGTGCTCCCAGGCTAAAGCAGATACTTAAGACAAATGAATAAAAGCATGTTATATACTGAGGCGAATTTGACTAAGCCTTCTCCAATCCTCTAGATGGTGGTGTGGCTGCTATAGTCGCAAAGCATTACAGATATTGCAGTGCCTTCAGCATCAATACAAACAACAGTCCCGCTGTGGAACAGCTGCGAAATAATATTTTCTCAACTGATTTAGCTCACTATAAACAGGTAAAACACATTTAGTGTAGCATACCAAGGGCAGTTTGATGTGCATAGTGTGTTTTGTAAAATATTGTTTAAGGCTTAATTTTTGTCTTTGTTATTTAAGCTGCGTAACCAGGCAGATGAACTAGTGTAAATGTGATCCAGTAATCTGAAAGGTTTCCACACTGATGTCTAGGCGCTGGTCTGCTCGTTGTTTTTAGTGTACTGTGTAGTGAGCTGTGTTTGGTGTAATACTGTGGGTAAGGTGGGGCATGGTACTTGACACCCTGTGTTTTCAATAGGAAATTCATCATATTTATGAATTTTAAACATTATTTACAGAAAGTCACCTTCCGTTCTGTGTTATATGACATGACAATTCTGGTGAATTAATAACGTTTGGTTTTGTTTTTTTTTCAATTATTTTTATTTACACGCTGCTCGCGCACTGATCAGGTTTTATGGCGTGTAGGGAGTGTCGTAGTTTCTCTACTTTCCATTTAGTACAGTCTCTACAAAACGGACACGTTTAATAATAGAAAATAAATAACTTGATCGTTTTAGCGTCAGAAGAAAAGATGATAATGACAGAAGATGGCAACAAACAATCTGCAATGAGGGTTATAATGTTGGATGGCTTTAGGAGTGTGTTTTTGTGTGGAGCCTTTCGCTGTGTCCAGTTTTATTTGTATGGTGCTTTTAATAAAAGACTTTGTGCTCAAGCTTTTTTTTTTTTTTTTTTTTTTTTTTTAAATTAAGATACAGATATAGATTTATATTTTGGTCCCCAGTGAACCAGGTTGAGGTTATATTGGCAAGGACAACTGGGAGACTCTGAAAAAGATAATGATGAAAAATCCTTGAGAGGAACCACCTCAAAAAGGAACATGTCTTCTTCTGGGTAAAACCTTCATAGCATGATTATAAATCATTACTCTATGGTTAGAGATAGTTAAACAGTAATTCTAGGTGTGTGGAAAGGTTGAGCAGTATACAGGAGCCAGTTGAGATTATCAGAGGTCTCTGGTGTTGTGAGATGGAGAATGAAAAGTTTCTGACACTGTGACAGACTGTTGTATATCACACTGGCTCTTTAATATCAGTGAACCCTAGGGCACATTTTTGGGAAAGCATCCTAATGTCAGAAAATGACATGTAAATGGAATATAAATCCTAAAATAATGTATTTACTATTTGGCTGTAGTGTTATTCATTCATACTGTCATATCTTTTAACTTAAAAATCCAAAATCTTGTATGATTAATAGTAATTATTACAAATCTTTAATATATTTATATACATTTTACATTAGACATACTGTATATTTTAAGGGACCAGTTATTTTTAAAATCCTAAAATATCAAGCCAGTAGTTAATTGCTTTAGCATGTATTTTTACTGTTAAATGCTGAAAAGATTTTTTTGGGGTGAAAATATGCTGGAGAAATTATTTACACATCCCTTGCTGATAATAAAATAGCTGCTTCTGGGCATTTTAGTCCTGTTGTATAAATCTCAGTCTGACTCTGGAGCTGTGAGGCATCAACGCTACCTACTGATCCATTGTGTTGCTAATTTATTATAATTCTCCTCCCTCTGTATGTGATAAATGTATGTGATATGTTAAACATAACATCATCAGCTGAATAGAGTTAGTTCAAAGACAATATCAAATTTTGGCTTCAAATATTTTTTGCAACATAAACAGAGGACAAGTACATTTTCTTTATGTTCACTTGGGACTTATAATTTAATTCAATTGATTATTTTTTGCATAAAAGATAAAATATTATCAGATTTTATGTAGAATAACACGATTGTTGATGAGTCAAGTACTTATAAGGAAACTGTAAGATATTATAAGCTTTGAAATGTCTTCTTTTATGGGCCCTAAAATGTGCATAACCCCAGAAGAAGCCTATTTTTTTGCATAAAGAAAATCAAATTTTCAGCCCGGGAAGGGTGGAGGCAGCAGCATTTCCTGTGAAAGTTCTCTTTGCAGATTTTTCCACTTGTTTTTATCTTACATTGTGTTTGCTGAAATTTGGGTGACGGGTGGCGAAGAACATGCTAGAAATATGTTCTAGACTTTATATGAAAGTGATCACATGCCTTCTCTCGCCTGTCCTTAATTGCTAATGTTTTAAAAAGCCATATCCTGCCACATGTAGTGTGCAGGCAGACTGTGTTCAAATCTCACATAATCTCTTCTACATTTTATGAAATATGCCATATTTGTGTCTTATAATGACTAAAGAAAAATGGGAAATGATTGGTGCAGTTGTGTTTTTTAATTTCTTTACTGTAATATAATGTTTGCATGTAATTTGGTTGCAGGCACCTGTCTTACCTACACATTGTTTTTATTCAGACAGTAAAGCTGTTCCGCACTCAAGAAGATGACTCTCTTGAAAATGCTGAAGCTACATTTTTATAGATTAGTTTAAGTTAAGAGAAATTAAAGATTCAATATTAGACTAGTTGTTTTTAAGATGGTAAGAACACTGACCAGATATTTACAAATGACCGATTTTATTTTATTTTTTTTTATTACTTTGCAGGTACGCTGGAATATTCAGAGACCCTCTCGGACATGTCCTATGTCTTCATCAATGACACGTCGCAGACGAGCGTGCCATTACTGCAGGCCTGCATTGATGGAGACCTAGCATTCGCCAGACGACTCCTGGAGACGGGCTGTGATCCTAACATCCGTGACAATCGGGGTCGCACCGGCCTGCATCTGGCAGCAGCACGAGGCAATGTGGAGATCTGTCGCTTCCTGCACAAATTTGGAGCAGATCTTTTAGCCACCGATTATCAAGGAAACACGGCTCTACATCTGTGTGGACATGTTGACACTATTCAGTTTCTGGTCTCCAATGGCCTCAAGATAGACATCTGGTGGGATATTTAATGCTTTTCTCATTCATTATGAATATACTAAATAGTTCAGTGTTCTATTTCACCAATAACCTGCTGGTTCCTGACTTGAATTTGATTCTCCGCCAGCAGAATTAGTTCAGTTCTAGCAGCAGCACAAGTGTTGCTGTCTTGAATCAAAGGGTGGGGAATTTCATATAGCCATAACAGCATGCTTAGAAACTATAATTTGAACAAAATGTAAAATGAAATTTTGCATCAGAGGTCCCTTTGTAGCTAACTAAAAGCTCTATTCTAATGCTAAGAAAACTCTTTGAACAACATCCACAGTATAAAAAGCTGAAAAAACTGAAAGCTTGTGTCTCTGATTTTGCATGTATTCATTGTCTGTAACAATGGCAGGGTTGTGCTGGGTGAAGACATTGTCTAATTGTCTAATGTTCAAATTTAAACTTTGTGTAAACTCATGTCTTCTTATTATTTTTACATCACTTTGGATTTGTTGGTTTTGTAACAGATGCATCCTAAATGTAGGTTGTGTGTTATGTGTGAGCAGTAATCATAATGGCTCGACTCCGTTGGTATTGGCCAAGCGGCGAGGCGTGAATAAAGATGCCATTCGGCTTCTGGAGGGTTTGGAGGAGCAGGAGGTGAAGGGTTTCAACAGAGGCACTCATTCTAAACTAGAGACCATGCAGATGGCAGAGAGTGAGAGGTGAGTGGGCAGAGACTCCAACTGGCACCACTTTTAGTTGGTATGGTGTGTTTGTAGAGCCAGCAGCCTTTCTGTGTTTAAAATCTCCCCCTCATTGGTATATTTATGTATACATGGTAGGTTACGTTTGGAAAGAACATAATCAGTTTCTTTAAAGCTGTAAAGTGGTCTATCTTTTTTGTAAACAGGAAGTCAGTGAGTGTTTTTGGGATATGTTAATACTCTGTCACATAGTTTGTCACTCTGGACAATGCCGTTTGCCAAATACCCTAAATGTAACTGTTTTTTCCCCTAATATTAGACTAGAAAATTAAATTAAAAAGAATACTTTAAAAAAGTTATCACTGATGTACAATTTTTTTGCATTGTCTTATGCCACATACAGTACCTGTATTGACTTGTCATGTATGTGCATTGTTTGTTGATTCCTAGTGCAATGGAGAGCCACTCACTGCTGAACCCCAATCTGCAAAACAGTGAGGGTGTACTGTCCAGTTTCCGCTCCACCTGGCAGGAGTTTGTGGAGGATCTGGGTTTCTGGAGAGTTCTCCTACTGTTAGTGATCATCGCCCTGCTCTCTCTGGGTATTGCTTACTATGTGAGTGGGGTCCTGCCGTTCTCTGCCAGCCAGCTAGAGCTGGTCCACTGAAAACAACAAATGCACTCGGTTTCAAATTTAGTCTCAGATTCAACCAATCTGTGTTTTATACAATTTAATGATTTCTTCATACGAATTAGCCCTTAAATTACTGTTCTCTGACTAATGATGTCTGGAACTAAAATTTTAAGGCACACATAGCTTGACAGGCTACTCTTTTTCAGAAAGACTTAAAAACATTACGTATTTAAAGCATGGAATGTCTTTGAGCTGGACTTGTTTTGATTATGGTGTGTTGTGAACAGTGTTAAAAAATCTTACAAAATGAAGCCCAACTTTGAATGAATGTACATTTGGATTTCTTTATATGGATTCTTATAAATAGATGACAAGCTTTAAGAGAGTGCATCTAGCTTTGCTTTTTGGAGAGTAGATTAAGCCATTCCTCAGCAGAATCTGCAGAATTGTATATGAGGCAGGAGACGTTATGTAAATTTAATATTTTCACTGAAAGTACAATTTGTTTTATTTCTCATGAACAAACATAAAAAATTATGTTAATTCTCTAGGTTGTCTTTCTAATCATGCTTGCTGTATTACTTTTTATAATGTTTTGAGACATGTAGATGATCAGAATGTAGTAATATTTTATCATGTCATTAACTTGATACCATTTACTGGCTTGACCACTTCCTGTTTTATGTCAGTATGTTGTGATTGTTATCTGAAACTGTAACTAAAAAGGATGTACACTAATTTCCTCTCCAGTATTCACAGTTTACTTGTCAATGTGGAACACTGTTAAAAAGGGCAGAAGGGTTTTATAGATTATGGGCAATTAAGATTGCAGGTGGCTCCTTTTAAATTAGTTGTAAATTTGCAGCATATATTTGTAAAATGCTCTCATTTTCATTGTGTCTGTATACGTGTCTCATTTTTGTTTTTCATTAAAATGTTTTTTTTAATCCATCTCGAATAATGCTGCATCAATTTTCAGCATCTACTACAAGCCCCAATATTTTAAGAACCCAAAACCAGATGTGCCATCTTTTCCATATAATGTTGTTGTTATTATTTATTTTATTTTATTTTTTTAAGTATTGCCACAGCAGCAGGTGACCAAGTTTAAATTGATCAGTATTTAATGGAAGGATCTTTACAGTTTTGGAAGTTGATTATTGTTTACATATCCTTTGGATATTATGTAAATATTAGCACTCACTGTTATTTACTGTTGGAAGGTTTTGTTTCCTAATGATGAACTATTAAATTACAAATAATATGGATTTGGATTTTGTTACTTTTGTTTTGCTGCAAAAATAAATGTAGAAAATGTTGTTGCATTTCTTGTAAGCTGTTTGTTTATATATATATATATAGAGAGAGAGAGAGAGAGAGAGAGAGAGAGAGAGAGAATCACACAGACACACTGAAGCTTATACATTTGCTGTGCCTTGCTGATTTAACAATTATTTAAATAGAACAACGGGATTTAGCAACCGAAAAAGTCTAATTTTATTTCTAAGAAGAGTCAAACGATTACCTGAAAAGACAGAACGACGATAATCTGAACTTTTAATTTGTCTGGTTTACCCATAATGCTATTGCACCGGAAACGGAAGTAGATGTTCAAAACAAACCTGCTGGCTAACAGTCCAAAAAAATCACCAGAGATTGGTGTATCCGTCTTGTGTATTGTAAACCATGGTGTCGTAGTGAAGGCAGGAGATTATTTTTTTTTTTATCATGAATCTTAGAGGACTGTTCCAGGATTTTAATCCCAGGTGAGTGGAAATGCTCCTAGACTGAAACTACTGGCAAGATAATGATTCACATGAAAGTTGTGTGATGTAACATCGCGAGCTAATCTAGTTACTACGAGTTTGATGTATAATGTTTTTTATCCAGATCTCATTATAAGCGTATAAAAAGTCTCTAAATTGATTTGGAACTGTATACGGTATGTGTTTTTTGTACAACATAAATAACGATGTGTTCTGCACTAAACAGAATAGCAGGGATTAATGTTGTTAAAGCCTCATTCAGTAAACACGTTTTAAATCTTTATAATGCATTGTTTGTCTGTTAGGGAGACACCCGAGATTCCGTTTTTACCGCTAACTTTTTAATATTCGCAGTGTTGCTGTTTGTAATGATACCTCACATTATGTAATATTGATCTAACCATGCTTTGTCTCCTTGTTTCACAGCAAATTCCTCATATACGCCTCCCTTTTGCTGTTCTCCATCTTGCTGGCTCTGAAGTTGGATGGAGTACTTCAGTGGAGTTACTGGGCAGTTTTCACACCAATCTGGCTATGGAAGCTCATGGTCGTCATCGGAGCCACCGTTGGGACTGGAGTTTGGTCCAGTAACCCGCGCTACAGGTTGTCAGTTATTGCAAGTTAAAGCAAATAATTACACTTTATCTGTCAATTTCAGTTAATTCACCCAAAACACCATATACAATCATTCCAGCCATGGGCATGTACATCGCCCGATTCTAAATCAGAAAAACTAGGAACGCCACTGATTGTTTGTATTGTATAATATGTACAAAGGGTGTACTGGGTCAAAAAGCTACATACACTACACTACACACAAAGCTAACTAGAAACTGCTTTTTTCTAGTTAATTATGTACTTGTGTATCTCGTATAGCTAGGAATAAGTAAGCTGCAGTGCATTGTAAGCATTGTAATAAGTAAGCCTGACTGCAGTGGTACATTCCTGAGTTAAAAAGAACATCTCTTTAAAGAGAGAGCAGTTAGGATGTAAGAATGGTTTAGCTGAAGTGTTTCTTAAAAACTCAAATAGAAACGGGGGGGGGGGGGGTATTTACAGGTGTGTGCATTTAAGGTGTGTTTTTGTTTACTGCTGCCTAATATTAACAAAACAGGTATAATAATTTATTCTTTTCTTTGTGTGTATGTGCACCTGAACATGTACAGAGCAGAGGGTGAGACACACGTGGAATTCAAAGCCATGTTGATTGCAGTGACCATTCACATTCTGCTGCTGATGTTTGAAGTACTGGTGTGTGACAAAATTGAGAGGGGCTCCTACTTCTGGCTGCTCGTCTTCATGCCCCTCTTCTTCGCTTCTCCTCTGTCAGTGGCTGCATGTGTGTGGGGCTTCCGGCATGACCGTTCACTGGAGGTCTGAAATTATCACACACAATTAAAGTCACAATTTGTATAATGAATTAAATGACTACTTATATCTGTTATGAAATAAACCAAACATAACAAGGGGAAAATAATAAGTGACTGGGTGGTGTGATGCATGTTCATCCCCAAAGTTGAACTCCTTCAAATTTTAACTTTTCTGAAGTTCTCTTATACCACAGCACTTGGCCAACTATTACTTAATTAATTAAACATAAACAATTCCTGTTTTAAGAATCTCAAATGTTTGTAGCTTGTTACAAAAAGAAACCTCAAAGCCATCAGTCCTGAAGACTTTTTATGTCCAAAAATACAAATGTATACACAATAAAGACACAAATAAAAAATTACTATCATTTAATAGTACAATTTTATCTGTTTATTATTAGTCTTAGGCTATGTAAAGCAAATATCTGTGAACTGGTCTACTGACACAGCTCCTGTTACAGAAAATTAATCAACATATCTGAATAAATAATTCACAAAAAAATGTATGTATTTGTGTATGCCTCATTTCACCGTGACACATTTGAATTGTTTTGTGTACTGAAAGTTTGATAGTTACCTAGAATTAAAGTAAAAGTGAACCATGGCTGACATGATACTTGTATTTTTCTTCTCTCAGTTGGAGATAATGTGCTCGGTCAACATTCTCCAGTTTATTTTCATAGCCTTACGACTGGACAAAATCATCACCTGGGATTGGCTGGTAAGACCTGCAATGCTTTAAAACATTTTAGATCATTAAGATATGTACACAAATATGTACACAAAAGCTCTGACTAAGAGACTACTAAAATATAGGATAATTAATTTCTACACTTTTATCCTGATGAAAATACAGAATTCTAAATATTCATGAAATTTGCATTGTCATATTGTCAGTCATTTATATACTTTTTATTAACAGTCTTGCCTGTGTTGATAAAAGATTAGCTGTTAGTTAGTTCACTGGGATTTTAAGCAAGAGATTTTGTTGCTGTACGTTTTCAGATACCTGTCATTCTCTAATAATGTGCTTGTCGGAAACCATCTAATAATTCCATTAATAATACCACTAAATAAATCAGTGAATATGTTCCCTCACATACATGAATACCTGAAGCAGTTTACACGGACAGTGGAGGACTATGTCGAAATATAAATGACTAAAAATGAAAACCATGAACAGGAATTTGTAGAAGACGTTATTCTTGTTTTTCTAGCATGTTGACAAAATTGTTAAGATCATAGGGCTAATAGATATTTTTTGTTGTTGCTGTTGCCTTCTGTGTAGGTGGTGTGTGTGCCACTGTGGATCCTCATGTCTTTCCTGTGTCTGGTCGTGCTCTACTATATCATTTGGTCCATGCTCTTCCTGCGTTCTGTGGACATCATCGCAGAGCAGCGTCGAACATACGTCACCATGGCTGTGAGCTGGATAAGCATTGTGGTTCCGCTCCTAATCTTTGAGGTACCTTATATTCTGCTGTCTCTCTACATCATCCAAGATAAAACAGTGCTTGGAAGGTTTAGGATGTGAAATACTGATGCTGTCAGTACTGAAAATCAAACTAGCATAATTGTCCATCATTGTAAAATCTAACCTGTGTCTGTTCTCTCCTTCAGATCTTGTTGGTTCATAAACTAGACGGACATAACAAATTGAGTTATGTCTCTGTTTTTGTGCCTTTATGGGTCTCATTGGTCACTCTCATGGCCAGTACATTTGGACAGAAAGGCGGGAATCACTGTGAGTATTTATAAATGTCATGACTGTCTTTGGTGGTGCAGCAGGTTTTATGTAAAATGTACATCGTGTTTAGAACATGAGACACTGAGATTATTTTTAACTCTAGTTCATGCAGCTAAACACAAGCCAACATTAATTTAATAAATATAGCTGCAAGCAGCGATAACGGGCCCAAGCACGTGTGCCATCGCCTCCCGGGTGCCATCGCCGGCCAGGTGCACCAGAGAACATGTCCATGTACTGAGCTTTGCATTCAGTCACTTATGCAACGAACT
>JAOTRN010000043.1:6504605-6522957 GCA_028566695.1 Bagroides melapterus | reverse complement strand
CTAAAACTTTACTGGGTCTGAGTGGCCGAATAAGGGCACCACTGGCCACAATGTTGAGGCTGAGACCACCGAGAATCAGGAGTGCCCCACGCCACCCATACACCTGAACCAGGTATTGGAAAAATGGAGAAAATGCAAAGGAGGATAAACCAACACCTGTGAAGCCAAGGCCCATAGCTAGAGAGCGTCGTGTGCTGAAATACTGCATCACAGAGGCTATTGTGGGGGTAAAGACTAGAGCCCAGCCTGACCCTAAAGAAAGGAGGTGGAAAAAATTATGAGATAGATACTTTCCTGTGCAAAGAAAAAAAAATAAAAATAATAATGTAAATTAATTAATTAATTACTAATTATTGTTAATAATAATAATCATAATAATAATAATAATAATATATAAACTATAAAAGTGGTTACCTGAAATGAGTCCCATGGTTAGGTAGAGGTGTGTGAGTGTTGCAGCCTGAGAAGCTAGAATAAGTCCTAGTCCAGAAAGAAAGCCTCCCATCATAACAACAGGACGAGCCCCATATGCATTACAAGCAGCAGTGCCTATAGGACCTAGACAAAAATATGTCTAATTTAGCTTATGTAGCAAAGATCATTGACTGTATTGTGTGTATTACAGCTATATATCCTATTCACCCTGACACAAGCTGGGCCTCATTTTTTCATAAAAGTTCAATTGCACAGACAGCTTGAAGCACCATATAATCAATGATGGTAAACACTGAAATGCTAAAGAAGACTTTCTTTAGACTTGAAGTGAGCAATGAGGGTAAAGACTGAAAACAGAAGTGGAAGTTATTTTAACTTAAAATGAAAAGCATAACTACAAGCTGAAAGGCAGAAGTGGAAATAACTCATCTATATGCCAATAGAATATTTAAGAATATAGTATAATACTAAAAATAATAAGTGGGTGCTAAATCCTCCATCAGCTGAGGCATTTGTTTATGACTTGGCTATGCAAAGACAGACAGACCCATCTTCAATTTATACAGCAGCATTTGTTTTGTCCCAAGTACAATGATTAATTATATTTTTTTTAATGTATGGATTTGTGTTAGCTCCCTTTCTTTAGTTTTCAGATTCTTTAATTGATGCCAATAACATACAAGGACTCGTTTTCAGAAACATTTCTCAAATCGTGTTAGTTCATGACCTAGTGGAGAATTCGTTGTTGGTTGAGATTCTTTAAGTTGCTATGGATTAAGGCATTTGATCAATGCAGTAAACATAAAAAAAGTATTTTAAACTTGACAGTGTATTCCATATATAAAACTGCATTATCAGTTATATTCTATATGATTTAAATTCAGGATGATTTGAAGTTGAGGGTTAGTTAGTGCAATTAGTTCAATGTACATTATACATAAATCTACACACTCACGAGCATGAACATGTTCCAACTTTGACACAATATTCATGAAGAATATTTCCTGTGTAAAATCCCGTACAAATTATTTACAGATAAAACTGTTCATAACCACATACACATGTAGTTTCACTCACTCAGTAACTGCTGCATGGCCACTCCTATGGAAGTTATCCACGAAACAGCCTGAGCGCTCTCCTCAAAGTACTGCACAAACTCCACAAAGAAAACCCCCAGACTGCGGATGAGCCCAAAAACCAGGGCTGAAACCATGAAGAGTACAAACACCACCACCCAACCCCACCCTCCATCTGGAGCTTCCACTTGCCCATCTGGCTGGTGTTTTTTCTCCTCCTGCATAGCCATCACTACTGTGTAATGGTGTAAGAAAACAGGAAAAGTGAAATTATTAAAAGTATTTGCTCACATGATTACAAAGTTATAGACTGAAATACATTATATTCATATATTATTCATTCTTTCATTCATTTATATGGGAAAGTGTCTAATAGCCTTATAAAATAGTCTAGTAAAGCCTGGGAAATGCCATAGCTTATGAGCATATAGCAAAATCATGTGCAAAGAAACTGCATAAAACCTGCATTGTTTTTTGCATATTTGTGTTCTTTGTGCACATGGAAAGAAGCTTTTTTTTTTTTTTAAACAAATTAACCAAAGTTCTTCACATGACCTTTGTTCCACTAACCTTACTCATAACCTCTTTAAATAATCAATCAGTATAAACCTTTGGTTAGACACTGCTGAGACACGTCCTTTAGGATCCAGACTATCCAAAGGCAGCCAAAAAGGCAGCCAACACAACAATTAAATGTAAGGCCAACGAAGTCCAGCAGACTGCTCTAAATATTGCCTGAGATGTGGTCTCATATGGTCAAATGTGATCCGTGGTTGTTATGCAGCTGGATTTGGACATGTTCATCAAAGTCACTGTCATTAAGGCTACATTAAGTGGCAAATTTACATCTATCATTTGCTATCAGGGTGATGTTTTACTTCAACTCAAAAATCAGTCAAAGCTTGAGGCAGTAGCTTTGATTAACAAGCAAGGATCTCAATTAATCATCTGTGCAGATGAGATTAGCTGTCTAAAAGCTAGAAAACATTCTCAGATATAGTTTATAGACCAAAGTAAATCAGATATGGTACAAACTTTGGATGAATCATTGCTTTACAAATGCTGTCTATACTGAGTCTCCAGTCCAAGCAATTAGACAAACACAGTTTTGGTTTAATGGGAGATTTTACCATTGTTAAACAACAATGTTTAAAATTCATGGCACATGTGAATAACAGGCTTAACTGAAAATTCTACGAAAACCCTGTCAGTCACAAAAAATCAGGGTGAGCAGTCTCTGTCCAGCTGATCAGTCAAAATGATCAAATCACTTGTAGGTGGGGTATAGTATTTTTATGCAAAAGAAAAGTCCCTTTTTTATAGAATTAACTAAATGGAGCTACTCATTCACCCCCTTATTTCAAGTCAGGAAGATTTTATTGACATTTCAACCATATATATATATACCTGATGCAGTACACAGTAAAATAACAGGACCATGGTGCTACATAGCTACATAGAACATTATAGAGCTAAGGACTTAATGTAAGTTAGTCCTAGGTATCAAAGTGCAGCTGTGCAACCTAGTGCCAAGACAACACAAAACACAAAATAGACAATACACAAAAGTATTTCATCAGCAAACGGTTAAATGGGCGGAGTTAAATGATTTTTTTTTTTACTAATTTTGACCGCCCCCACAAAAATATAAGCTGAGTGAGTCAAGTTAATATTAGCAAGAACTGTTATTACAACATCTCAAGATTGAAGTGCTTGAAACCAAGTTACAACTCTTAAAAAATATAATATTTCTCGGAATGATTCTTGAGAATGAGACAGGGGGTGTGTCTATAAAATGACTGACAAGAGACCAGTCCACATACAAACATTCCGGACCGAAAAACAGGTTTCCAAATATTTTTCCCCAGCTTCGTAATGCAATCACATCATTTCTATATCATTTTGCATATTGTTTTTACAAGACAGAACCGAAAAATATGGGCTATTGCTCCTTTAACACTACATTTCACTGCCTGAAAGCTAGATGGTAAATTCATCTGAGATGTTAAGATGTAAAGGTTACCTTGTGCCCTGTCACTGTAATACAAGACAGCGCGAGAATGTAGCACGACCACATGCTGTCACCATGTCTTTGTGCTCCGTACTGGCCCAAGGAGGACAAGCTATTTCACTGTAAAGGGTGCATTTGTTTTATTCAGTCCGTATTCAGACAGTCAATGAACGGTAATTTAAGGCGAAATACAGGTACCGGTAGAAGAAAATGTGAGAGAGTGAAGTGATGGTTGCTCTCCGTACGCTCTGAACGTAGCACTGAGAATTTATAATATAGAATTGTAGCAGCATAATAATAATAATTTACAATCAAATACGACAATAATCTTTAAGGTTAGCATTAGAATGCAATTTTGTTATATAATTCTACATTTATTAGCTAAATAAATAAAAGCATAAAAACGACACACAACATGGGCACTCTTATTTTGACACTGATAATATGTAGACAATTCAGCCTGTCTGTGACATTAAACAGCACCGGTATTTGGACTTTTATACTGTGGCATTCGGTACACATTAGAACTGTTTTGAGACACTGGTGGTTTCTGTCACGATGCTGCATTCTAGTTAAAACGAAACAAAGGTTTTAGCAGTTACAGTAAACGAGACGCTACATTTACTTAATATTATACGAAGCCTGTGCTATAGATTCTGGTCTGATACTTTGGCAAATTAAAAACATGAAAAATAGATTATACCTTTTATTTTAAAACCAAATAGGCGGACTTCTCTCGACTACTCACCCGATTAAATTTTACAAATCTTAAGATAAGGGTACAACAAAGCCGACAACATTCCGGGGAGCATCGCAGTCCTTCTTGTAAAGCGGTTATTACTGTTTTGTTTAGTTTTTTAAACCACCTGTGCTTTTGTCTTCTTCATGAACGCACAGGTGTCGGTCTTTTGCCCGCGCACATGTGAACTGTCACCACGAAGAAGTCGCGTGCATAGATGAATAGTTCTGTCACGTGAGGTTCTGAGCTATCACTGACTATAAATGAGCTTACGTGAAATATTTAGAGAAGCAGATGAAAACCGTTTTTAAAGCGGTTGTTAAGCGAGTAGGGTGAGGATTTGTTCTAACTTAAAATAGAGACTGTAAAGATAGTGTGTTTGAGTTTGTGCATGGGTAAGCACCTAAGGCAGCCAAACCACCTGGGGGCGCGAGAGCTAGCGGGGTTAACCCGTGTATTGTCTTCGCTAACCATGCTAAATATGCTATAAAAAAAACAAAAACAAAAACTAAATGTATATATATATATTTTTTCAAATTCCTTTGCATAAATACGTTAATCAAAACTACTTAACGTTTGAAAAAAATCCAGAATTTTAACTTTTTTAATTACTAATTAATTTAGTGATGTCACTAATGTGAATAAAAAAAACAAACAAAATGGGTTTTTTTTTGCATATTGTGGCCCCATTGAATACCATTATAACCACATTTTTTCATTGCACAGCCATGACATGAAAAAAAACATGCATTGTTGCTTGTTGCTTGTTTTTGTTTCCTCTGCTGGGAAGAGGTAAAAATTTGAATTTTTACTGTTAACTAAAATATAGTGCCCTTACTCCTTTTTCATGTTTTTTTTTTTTACATTGATTTCAATGGAGAATAGTACGCATCATATGCAGCATACTTAGTGCGTGTGTGTTTTTGTGTGTTTGTGTGTATGTTCATGTTGGTGGAAGTGCAAGAGTGTGGCCCAGTGCATCACTAAATGTGACTGGGTCAAATTGACCCAGAAAGACCACAGATATAAAATTTATTTATAAAAAGATAATTCAACCAAAATAGTAATAATTAATTTTGCTTGCAAAGAACATAGTATGGAACCATCCTTGTCATTTTCAGGCAGGTATATGGAAGAAAACCCAAATTATGACAAATTAAATCTTTAAATCGGGTCAAACTGACCCGAAGACAGTAGGAGTCAACGACTTGTGAGAGTCACCATAAAGCAGGAGTTCTCTCTCTCTTGCATTTTACTAGATCCCCTTACAAGTAAAACATGTTTGACAGAACCTCTTCATCAGACACCAACCATTTAAATATTAGGCTCATGAAGCTATGAAATTTGTGCAATAATGTTTAGGCATTTGAATGTATCCATAGATATTTTTATTTCTGAAATTCCTTCTCACATCCACAGAAAACACCATACTTTTGAGTTATTCATCTGTGGATTGTACTATATTAAATCAATCAAACTGCTTAATAACTATAACTCAATACTAAATAAAACAACTTTAAAAAGTGTGGGCTGTAATTTTCCAACACTGACTAACAAAAAGAAAAAAAATTACACAGCAATTTGATGAACACTGATTGAATCCCGGCTAAATACAGGTTTTGTATACATTTTGCTGGTTGGATGGCTGATTAATATAGGAACAATCTTAACAGCGCATGACAAGACAGACAGATTTATTATATGTAAGGAAAGTTAATTACAAGAAGCTCCATTTGACTCCGGCACAGACTGTGCAGTTCCTTGGCATGAAATTTGACCTGCCTGCTATGCAAACCTTTTTTCCTTGATAATGAATGCAGCCTTGGAAATACAAGTGGCCACACATTGATGTGTAGATTTTCTAAGCAGCAACTAAAAATAAATTTAAAATGCTGATAAATTATTAGCCTGATCTCAGACGCATGAGTCAGTAGTGGTGACGGAAGTGTGTAAATGCACTCTGGCACACTGATGCACATTTCCTCTTTCAAGGCATGAACTTAAGAATAATTCCTGTGGAAAGCGAACAACAGAGTATTCCTAGCCATGGTGGTGCTGTAAAGGCAGGCCGAAGAACATGTATCAATATCAGCATATCAGTGTCTTGAATGAAAGCTATTGTGAGCTCTAGGGATTCTTGGAAATGCCACAGCACTAGCAGCATGAGCTTCATGCAAGTGTGGTCAGACAATAAAAATCAATATTTAATATAGAGTGGTATTTTTCATTTGAAGCACAAAAAAATATGAGCATATGCATACCTTCTGTCTCAGAGATATTTATCAGGCTATTTAGGTTGTTAAGGACAGATCTGTCTCTCACTAAGTCTGAGAATGCAGATATAAGAGTTCCCATAGAGGAGGTTCAGCTAATTTGAACACAATAACAGGGTTTAAGTCAAGCTGGTTGTAAATAGCTCATTATACAATTGGGACATGGACACAGTAGAGAAAGGTGCTCCGAAGCTGTAGTGTATCAGAGAGATTAGGCAGCTGGTGGTGCATTTTGGCCGAACAGACCATTGTTCTGCTTTTTACAGAATGTATTGATGGACTTTCCAAGGAAACTGCTCATCAACCTAAAACTTATATTCCAAAGGCAAGGCACACTGTGGCACAGCAGACTCCACAACTTAAAATTATGGTTCTGGAATCCACCATATATTCTGCAATCCTCTAGTAAGATGCAGACAAAGATTTCCAGTCTACATTTGAGCACAATTTGAACATGAACAAGACATTGCAGAACTTCACTCACTGTGGGATATAGTTGTATTTAATGTGATGTGGAGAAATAAAGTGGCCTCCACTGCATAGACTGTAGTGATGCATTATAGCCCTCTGCTGGGCCAAGTCAAAGATTGAACATCATTCATTATAAACACTGGCCATAACTACAGTACAACAATGATATCAGATAATGTTGAACTTACAGCTCCTTCATACAGATATGTAATAAATGTTAAGATACACGGCCAATAAATTTACTTTTTGGCGCTTATATGACGTCCCTGATTTATGCAAATGAAACAAATGTAAATAACGAGCTTGGGCCGTCCAGAAGGTGTCGCTATCATCCGTAAACAATCCATGAATCCGGTGATGAAACTTCCTGACAACGCCAATCATTCGGTGACTAAAAAGCACATGAGGACTGCATATATCACGAATGTCTAATAGACGGAAAGTATTTTAAAACTGTAAGTGTTTACGGAAGGGAGAAAATCCCAAAGTAATATAATTGTATTATACTCTATAATAAGCCTTTGTCTGGAGAGATATAACAACAACAACAACAACAACAATAATAATAATAATAATAATAATATTAATAATAATAATAATAATAATAATAATTATTATTATTATTATTATTATTATTATTATTATTATTATTATTATTATTAGTAATAATAATAACAGGGGCATGATAATGGACTCATATTCTGACCAATCAGAAAAATACATTCCAAGTTCCAGGTCTATAAACCCACAATACATAAAACTTTTGAATGGAATTGATGAAACAATAAAGTCCCAATTGAGTAGCTTGAGACATACAGAAAAAATTCTCAAGTATAAAAAAGCCCCTGTTTGTGCTTTTTATGCGTTTACATTTCAGACAAGCTACACTGTATTTTAATGCACTGTAACATCAGATTACTTATATTTTTTCTTTAATTTGCATGTGTAAATTGTGCCCCAGGATGAAGGGGCTACTGGGTTCGCATAATACAAGATAATGTAAGCCCAAATGAATAGTGGTAGCAGCAGCAGTAGTATTGTGTTACAGATTTTACTTACACTATAAAATAAACTGTGGGAAATAATTTTAAGTATTCATGCATCTGAAATGTATTTTTATTAAATGAATGGGAAATAACCAGGAGACAGCATGATTGAGTTATCAGGCTTGAATTATTGATTAGATTTTTTGGGTTTGATTGTATGGGGTTTAACACGACACACAGGCCGAGTGGTCTGAGTGTGTTTGTGAGCAGTCTTGTCAAATCGTATGGGATGGATGGTGATAGTCTTGTAGGCAATTCTCAGCCTTGGGAAAAAGACATGGGAAAAAACAGATAGCATGCAGTTTGGTAATAATAAGAAACAACAAGGAGAACCATGGCCTTGAGAGCTTACTCATGCTGCCTCCTGTGTCCAAATGAGCTACTGTATCTCTTATGAAAAAGGAGGGTAAAACCAGCTGAAAGGATGGGAGTGCCTTATCTAATATTAAAATGCTGGGAAACTGCAGATTATAATGGTAGCAGAAAAAGCTACAAGTTAAAAGATGACTTCTCCCCACCTCAAGGGATCAACCCAATATAAGGAATGTGTTTAGAAGTGTATGGTCAGAGGTTGTTGGGATGTTCATGCGTGAGCGCCTCAATTCTTGTATCAGCTGATTACAAATAAAACCTTGTATCTTCATTCATCCAGTCTTGTGAATTGGCGTCTTCTGTTAGAGTCCTGTTCTGACTGAGCTAACGGGTCAGTGTGGAACTGGAGTCAGATAAGTATCAATTGATAGTCTTTTAGTGATTGATAGATAGTATACATCGTCTAGCAAAAATATTTTCCACAAAACCCAGTAAACAAACCCAGTGATCAATTTCTTAACTTGTGACAAATAACTAATTAAATTCTATAGCATAAACATGCTTTTAATTAAGTTACTCGGCTGACTTAATTTCTGGCATTTGGAAAACGCCCTTATTCAAAGCAATTTCCATTTAATTTCCTGCTTACCACTGAGCAGTACCTTCCAAGTTCAATGTTTCCAGACTAGGAATGAGATGATGAATTAATAATGAAGTTTCATACTTGCATAGTGGACATAACAAGTCTTGAGGTTTGTCCCAAACACTCACTTTTACTAAACCATGTCCAGATATACTTGCACATATAGTGCCATATTTTGCCATCTCTTTTTGCACCAACATTTAATATATTCTTTCGGAACACTAAACTTGTTTGAGGCACTGGTCCCAGCTTGAGCAATGACTGCATAGGGACTAGTAGACCTACTCCATGGGGTGAAATACATGGTATGACCATAATTTGCTAATTAGTTTATGCCTATGCACAAAGAAAATAAAACTATGAACGCAGAAACCAAAAATACAACATTTCACATATTGCCAGAGGCAGCCAGACCAATGATGTTTTAAACTATGATGGGCAAATTAAGCACTTTTCAGTGTAAATATTTTGCAAAAGAAAACCACTAACCTCCTCAAGATGAATTATAAGCTTGACCTGAACAGCAGCAATCATTAAAAAACACACACAAATACTCCTCTGGCTGTAAATTATTCTGGAAGAGTCATAGAGACAGGAGGACATGTTCAAAGTTTAAGTAAATAAACAATTCCAGCTATATTTTTAAAACTGGACTTGCTTGGACTCCGATATCTTTAACCATATGCTTGACTGTGTTAAAGACCCATGAAGCTCACTATGTTTTCTCAAGTTTAAATAATTCCTCTTTATTTCCATAAAATTAACAAGGAAACAAAATTTTGTTTGGCAGGCATAAAACAGGCAAACATTTGGTTAATTATTTGTCAAAGGTTAATAATTACATAATCATGCTAAGCTATAAACCGTGTCACAGGAAACAAAGAACATGTAAAAGCCAATAGAGTTGAATGTTATTTATGTTTATTATAAGAGAATCTTATGTTTTATCATAGCCTATATAAAAAAAAAGAAAATATTTCAACCACCCTTAGAATTTGCAACAAGAATCTATGTAGAAGCCCATATGAAAGTATGTAGAAATTAAATATTTATTTTAAATGCCCCTTTATTTACTGTTTCTATCTGTGTAACTGACATCAATATACTACAATATACAGTGTATAAGTAAATTCTTATAGATTATTGAGAATTATTTGCATCATTAAAATATAGTAGATCAGGCTTCCCCAATCTTGCACACCTGCACCAACACTGGCCCTTTCTGGATAAGATCGGAGACCCCTGTAGTAGATTGTACTTTGTTCAATATACAGTAGGAGAAAATACTTCAGTGCAGCTTTTAAAAGAAAATATCCTAAGTAATCACTGGGAAAACCCGTGTTCCCACATGCCAGTGATCAATAAATCAGTATCCCTTTTATCACACACATTTATGTTTTCAAACCATAAATGGCACTGATAGTAGATCAGTAAATATGAACAAATATCAAAGGTCGTGCAGCACATTTAGATCACCACCATGTGTCCATTAGCTGGGGCACTAATCTTCATTTGCTCTTTATACACGGCTCTTAGTTTGACTTTGTCCACCATTTGGACACAGAAACACGGCTGTTATCTGGGGTTTTTATGCAATCTTCTCGGTTCTGACTTTATAGTGAACTAAGAGTCAAGGACAACAAAAAACGTGAAATATTTTTTCAAAAGATGTGTTGTACAGGAAAGTGTGCACGTTTAGTGGGCTTGATACTCTTGCCCTCTGCATTTCTGTGTATGATCTCTAACCTGTTGTTGTTCTTCCCCAATGGCACTGTTTTGGAAAATGATCAGATCTCCCTACAGGTCTGGCTGATGGGAGGATTTCTTGGTGGAGGCTTGTTTGTAAGTAGAGAGCAGTTTATTTTTTCTGTGGTTGTATTAGAAAAAGTTATTTTAACTTAGCTCTTCAACGGATATATAAACCACTGCTCATTTAGTGCCATGTATTATACCTGTATTGAGTGTTAAAAAGTTCCACTGTACTACGAGTAGTGTTAGTCTCTTAAATTATCCCCGGCCATTGTGGTTTATGAATTTTATAATTTAGGTTTATAAACATGTCAGCATCATGAAGTCAAAAGATCTCATTTAAACAGCTATGGAATTGATCAGTAATACCTAATATAAACATTGCTAAATTTATTCATGGACAAGATAAATAATAGCCGTAACTGAATAAGTACTATGACACTTCATTATCCATCAGATGCTGTGTCCAAGCTGTTCGGCTATCAGAGCTGGTGGAAAGGGCTGCTGTGGGAAGGGTTGCTGTGGAAATCGTTGCCGTGTGAGTAGAAATACTCCATTTGAGGAGCAAAGTTCAATTCTGGTAGATATGGGGAAAAAAATCAAAATGGTACGATGTGAAAGCAGAAACAAAACGAACTGGTATTTTAATAGTAAGTAGCCTCTAAAGACTAACCGGTAATTACCAATATAATTACTATATATCCCAGTATGTCTAATATATTATCGCACAGTCACTGTTACTGAAACTTGTATATGTTTGCACCTGACACCAAGACAAATTCCTAGTACTGTAAAGTGCTCTTTGTTGATCCCTTTGCTGTACCTGGCAGTAAACCTTTTTCTGATTCTGATTCTGATTCTGATTTTGATTACTGTAAATAATTAAGTATAAAACTATATTTTAGAGCTAATACAGACAAAATACTGAGGAATAGTTTTAGGCATAGCGTTATTTATACACTTTGTCTATCTTTGTGTCTGTAGATGCTGAACTCTGTGTTTTCCTCTGCATTTGGTCTAATTGGGGCAATATACGGCACAAGTGTGGCATCTGCAGCATTGGCTATTGGACCACAATGCCGTCTGGCCTCAGGGTCCTGGGAATATCCCTTTGAGAACCAAGTGTAACTAATCTCTGATCACATAAAACATATTTGTATTTATATTTTTGGTTAAGTACTGGTGTTTGAATGTGGTATTAATTCCAAATACAAAAAAAAATATTTCACAGACATGTTTTATGAAAAATAATTTCACACACACACACACACACACACACACACACACACACTGACTGAGATTTTTAATTTTCTGAATAAATAGTCACCACTTATATGATCTTTTTCTCTGTCTCTTTCCATCTACAGTAATTCCAGCTACTTGGTGAATAAATCGGAGTGGTCTGTCTGTGCATACCCAGAAAATATAGTCCTTTGGCACATTGTTCTCTTCTCCATCATATTAGGTCTGGGTGTTCTGCAGGTTGTGCTACTTGGGATCCAGGTCATTAATGGCTGCATTGGTTGTATATGTGGGGATTGTCGTGAAAGCCCAGAGGTAAATGTTACAGCAGTGTTTCACAGTTCTGTATTGCTCTGTCATGGAGTTGGAGAAAAGTAAACAGCTGATTTAATTATAAGTAACAAATGTAAGGGCAATTTGATATGTAATGTAAAAAAAAAAGAGCAACAGTATTATCATTGGATGGTTAAACATTAAACCTTAAGTTTAGGATCACATTTTTAGTGACCGGCAGGGGATATATTAATCATATGGCTAAAGGAAGTTAAGTGCATTGTCATGATGGAAAAATGAAAGAATGAGAGCTTTAATTAGGTCATGAGAAGGTTAATAATCCTCCAAAAAAAATATGAGAAGATACATTACCAGTCGAACATTTAAATTTGACAAACACTCGATTTTTTTATACCTTCACTGAGCACTTTATTAGAAACATTATTTAAATACTGGGAAGGGCTTCTCTTTGCTCTTTAAAACAACTTCAATTCTTCATAAAAATGGATTCCACAAGATGTTGGAAACATTCCTTTGAGTTTGCGCTTCATGTGGACATCATTGTTTCGCTCAATTCCTGCAGATTTTTCAGATGCCCTTTTCACTCTGTGAATCTCCCTTTCTACTACATCCAAAAGATCTTCAGTTCTTCAGACTGATCTTCAGATCTGGTGACTGGGAAGACCACTGAAGATCACTGAACTTTTCATGAACTCAGTTTGAGACGACTTTTGTTTTGTGACACATTATCATGCACCAGAAGTAGCCACTAGAAGTAAAGGGTCAGCAGCAATTCTCAGGCTGTGGCATTCAAGTGAGAAAATGGGTCCAGAGTGTGCCACAAAAAAAAAAAACAACAGAACATGCTGCTTGTTCAAAATTCACACCACAGATTCTTCAAACCAGGCTAAATTTTTCATTTTCGTGAGCCTGTGCCCACTGCAGCCTGAGCTTTGTGTTTGTCTAACAGAAAAGGAACCCAAGATGATCTTTTTCTGTTGTTTCCAATCCACCTCAACGATGGATGCGTTGTGTATTCTGAGATGCTTCTCTGCTCACTACACGTTTATAGATTGCTCAGATTTACTGAAACCTTTCTGTCAGCTCAAACTAGTCTGGCCATTCTCCTTGGATTATCTCATCAACAAGGTGTTTCCACAACAGAACTGTCACCCACTGGATGTTTTTTCTTTATTTCACAATTAGAATAAACTCGAGAGAAGTGTTGTGTATGAAAATCCCAGGAGATCAGCAGTTATACAGTAGAAATACTTACACCAACGTGTCTGTCACTGTCATCCATGCCACAGTGAAAATCACTGAGATTTTGAGATTTTACCCCATTCTGCTGGTTGATGTAAAGGTGCATGAATATGTAAGTGTACATTAAGTGTACAGGACATATGATAAAACTGGTTAAACCGTATAAATATATAAGTGTATACATTTATTTCAAAACAGGATCCCACATAATCTTCCTTTATACATTAATGGAACATGTTTATTTTTCTTTTGCAGGACAATGGAGGATTGTGAATAGAAGATATTATCAAGACATTATCAAGGATCAAATTCCATAGAACATATTTTGTTCACTGATAGGTAGCGGCCACACTCGTATCTATTTATTAACAAGCCTTTAATGATTGCATGATACCTGCATAAAAATACATTTTTACAGAATACAGTTTTGTCTTTTGTCTTTACAACAGATTGTATGTTAATCAGAGTTAATTTAGTGTAAGTCTTCTGAAAGCAAAATTGCATAAGGAACATTGGGTATCTACTGTATATGGTGTCAACGTTGTACACTGTGCTATTTATATTGCTATTACAATCAATTATTAAACTTGATATGGCATGGATATATATTAAATATCAACTAAAGTTGAGTAACAGAGTTACAGAGAGTTTGATGCTCTCCAACTGGACAATAAAATTGGTTTTATCTTTGACTCTGTTCAGTATACATATACAATACGTGGGTGTGCTT
Organism: Bagroides melapterus; assembly: GCA_028566695.1. Lineage (NCBI taxonomy): Eukaryota > Metazoa > Chordata > Actinopteri > Siluriformes > Bagridae > Bagroides > Bagroides melapterus. The sequence goes on along the minus strand of JAOTRN010000043.1, from coordinate 6,508,694 downwards.
CTAAAAATGACTCCATTTTGATCCAACAGTGATGTTTATATGATTTCTGTAAAACACTTTTATCACTGAAAATATTCAGAACACTATCAGAACATCTTGTCCTGTCTTCATCCGGACACTGCTGCAGCTCGTTCACTTTTTCTAGTTTGAGCTAGATCCTGCTTGAAAGCAGGATGAGGAGCACCCTTGTGGTAAAAGCGACAGCTGTACAAACAGCTCAGAAGAGAGGCTTTGAATGTAAGGTGTTTGTACAAAGCATCATCATCATGTACTCAGTGTTATGGATGTTCGCTTCATTACTGCAATGGATTAGGAACAGAATTGGAAGAGAATTTTTCTTAAAAAGTTTTTTTGTAATTTTGTAAATTCTTTGAACTAACATGTACTGATTAGATTATAAAGAATCATAACAGGCTATATCTGGATCAGTAATGATTTTTATTATTTAAAGGTTTCAATACAGACAGGAATCTTATAGTGACAGCGGTAGTGAAAAACTGTCTAGCTATAATCTACTCTGAATCATCTCCATCAACTGATAAACATAAACATACCCTGCATATTTTGGCCATATCTGGTAAAAAGGACTGAGAGTGTACTTGATCTGTTTTATCGGCCCAAGGAGCCTGGGCTCCGAAGGCTGGACTATATGGATGTATGTATCATGACTGCAAAATTGTAACAACCTGCAAAAAAATCGATTTAAAAAATAATACTAATGTTCAATGTTTGGGCTAGGGCCTTGCTTTGCATACATATATTTTTGTACAACGTCATTTATATAAAATAGCCTTGGTTTGAATTCCCACAATTTATTACTGAGGTAAGGTTTCTTTTTATATAGAGAAAAAAACAAGAGCAAAACCAGAGGAGAATCAAAACGTTCGTCTTTTGCCATGCAGATCACATACATCCATGCAGAGAATGTAAATGTTGACAGACAGAGGGGAGGGGGAGCTTAGAATCATCGGGGCACATTGAGGGAAAAAAACTCAATGGTGCTCACTCAAAGGAACTAATGCAAACTCACTATGCTGCCAATAACACACACACACACACACACACATACACAAACACAGAAGTCTTTCAACCCACAGTGAGCACAGGCACAAAACATACACAAACCTCTGAAATAAATCCAAAGAACAGAACAGAAGAGAAAAGAACAGAAAAGAACTGGAGCAGACCAGTTAGTACACATGAATGAATCTGAACAGAAATTGAGATCTGATATTGTGCGTACAGAGCAATGACTGTGGCGTACATATTAATTTAATCTTAATCAAATCCAAACTCTTATGTAGAATATTCTGTTTTTATAGACACTCTGCATATATTTGGATCTTTTTGTACACACGTTCATGACAGGTAGTGCACAAACAAACCTACTACACAGTAACCACAGCTTCTTGAAGTGTGACTCAATACCTCAGAAGAGACATCACATCATTGGAGTTAGCTAATCTCTGACAGGGAAAAATTCAACACAGACTTGCAGGAAGTGAAATGCAAGAAAAGCCAGAACCGGTCCTATAAGAACCTCACTGGGAAGACCAGGAAAGCTATATTCAATTCAATTTCATTTGTATAGCTCTTTTAACAGTGCTCACTGTCTCATAGCAACTTTACATGAATATAACAATCTAGAATTCAATAACAAATTATAATTTATTTGTATAGCACTTTTAACAACAGACAATTAAAATTGTGTATTTAACAATGGAGAAGCTTCTGTATAAAAATTACATCTATCACTTTGTTTTCTAAACTGCTATATAACCAGACCCTGTGCTCAGGAGAAAGAGGCGGATATAAGAATTAACCAGGATAGGGTTAAAGGAGGAGGGAGTGGGGTGGGAATGCAAGACACAGGGAGGAGGGGGAATGTGGGGTAACAGGTCTGAAAAACTGGTATGAGGTGACTTGAGCTGGAGTGTTCCAGAAATAACTGTATGTTTCTGAGCTTCAGTATGAATACAGCCTTAGGAATGTATGTGGCATAAACACCTCTTACAACACAAATAAGTGCAGGAACGAACATGCAATTTTTTTAGTCAGATCATGTTTTTTTGACTGACATAGTTTCTGTGCTTTCTTGACACATATATGTGTGGGTGCGTGCATGAATGCACACGCGTGTGTGTCTTATTCTAAAAAAAACTACTACTTGGAGATGTGTAAATTTCCACATGACTTTTTTTTTTACCATTTTCTAATTATGACTGCCAACACTAACACTTTTCACTGCCGAATTTGCCACCTATGTTTATACAGTTGCTATTCTTATCTGTTGTTATCTGACTCCAGTGGTTGCCAGTCGCTGAATAATAGGCGGGCCAAAGATTCACCCAGAGTAAATATGGACCGACTGATTGGTCCTTTGTGGACTGTGAATTATGTTACAGTGACAGCTAACCAATAGACATTCAGAAATCAGTGAGGGAGAGCGGGTTTCCATATTCAGACATTGGCATCACTCGGTGAAGGTGGCTCTTACCGATGACGTAGGGAGTACTATATCATGTTATTAAAATCCTTCTTATACATGACATGTATCCAGCTGTTTAAAAGAGAGATTCAGAACAACATACATGTATGTAACATACATTATGTAAGTGTGCATCATAATATGTATTTAATAGCCTCTGTTATAAATAGGAATTGTATTGTGGCCTTGCGGTTTTTATTGGGAGAGGACAATAAATCATACTGCACAGTTTATTGCAAATTTGAATGTCACTATTTCATCATGATACATTGATAATGAAATGTCTTGAGACAGCACAGCCTTTATAATATCAAACAAGTATTTGCATAATTGTTGCATAATCCATATTCAGTATTCAAACAACCAGGCATGTGAGGAACTCTGAACAAACACGAGCAAAAAAAATGTTTCTGAAACTGAAATGTTACTGAACCCCTAAATTGGAGCTACTAGACTCGCCTGTTCCTTATCAAGGGCCCACAGTTCTATGTTAATGATTGTCTACTCAATTGCCTATCACTAGTAGATAGTGTCCCATTTCATGTCTCCAGAACTGTCTAAACCACATCTCTCATTCACTGCAGTTTAAATTACACAGACAGGAGAAATTTTATAAGAGTAAAATAAAGATTAACTGAAGGTCAGGGAGAAAGGCGATAAGGAAAAGGGGGGAAAATGAGTGTACCATGAAAGTGGACAGCGTAGGAAAAAGGAGAACTGTTATAGTGTATTTAGAGTTTGTAAAGTACTTCTAATACTACACATATACAAAAAACATAATTAATAAATTAATAAATAATAATCAATTTAAGAATTTTTTTAATTAATAAATAATAAACTTGCTGTTCTTAGACCAAATATAAGGTTTTTATATATACTTCAGAAATCCAAGAATAGATCCAAATTTCTATACAAATTATTAGATCAAGAAGCCAATATTTAAATATGAACCTAGACCCTCAGCATGGGTGGCATCACAAGGGAACCTGGACTGTGGCCAGATTGTGCAGCAGGCATGCTGGGCTGCATTCTAATCTGTTTCTCCTTTAGAAATCAACTCCATAAAATTTCCACTGGACTAAATCCATTGGCAATGTTCCTGACAAACTGGCCAGGATAACAATGTCAATGAGAATACAGGGTCAGCTTGTAAACGCCTTATATAATTTTACAAAGCTCATGCAAGACTATCACCATTTATGACTTTTCTATGAGTGACCGGTGTTATTTGAACTGAAATAACCAGTAACATTGTAGTGTGCATGGGCAAAGTTGGTAAATAAACTCTTACGCATACACTCAGGAACTCGATAAAATTCCCTGGCTCTGTTTATGCTTCACAGTAAAGTGCACGCTTCCAGATTAACAGTATTCCCTTTAACCTATATTGAGGTCATGTAAATTTACTGCAAACATACATGCTTTTTTCAAAGTACCCCAGGGCTTTGCTGAAAGGTGATGAAGAGTTGTTCAACAGTCACTCTTACATTATGAACAGTAGCTCGACAACCAGTTCAGAAATTCAGGTTTTTACTAGCTCAATGTAATGAAGCTGAATATACCAGAATTTTGTCTTGAAACATTACAATTTTGGTGTTAAC
>JAOTRN010000043.1:6455620-6486607 GCA_028566695.1 Bagroides melapterus | reverse complement strand
CATGCTAAACCTGTTGTGGGGAGGGGTGACAGGGAGAGAAGGAGGAGAGGAGGAGAGAGAGAGCGAGAGAGAGAGAGCGAGAGGAGACTGGTCTTCATTTTCTGGTTTAAAACAGTATGTTGATATTCTTCCATAACAGTGATCAGTTCTAGTGTTAATCAGTCTAGTTCAGTGAAGTCCAACATTTCCTACAGAGACCAGAAGAAGGTGTGAAATTTATTGTATTAAGTATTGTATTAAGTGTATTCTAGAAGACACTAAATTAAGCATTTTGCTGTTTTTTTTTTTTCTTTTTTAGAAAAGGGGATCAACAAAAACAGATCTAGAGACTGGAGGACATGTGAACAATAAGTTAATTTTAGTGACTTTCTACTCATTACAACTGTTATGATTTTTGGTGGGTTATTTTAATTTTGATTAGTCATAAGCATAATCAAATACAATTCTGTTGGCTACAGTACAGATTCTCAGTGCCACAACTATAAAGTAGGAAAAAAAAACCCTGACCATACCCTTTCACCTGTTTAGAGAAATCAGCAAACTTGTACGTATGCACACAGAGGCTATTCACAATTAATATTTATCACTGCAGGAAAACTCAACATCTTGTTCATTAAAGTGAAGAATATTACATGCCTTCTTAAAGTGGCCTATGCAAAAAAACTTAATTCATATTTCACGGCTGTGTTTAACTATAAACCCTGAGTATGTAGAATTCAGCTATAGTGTATGTGAATTTATTTAACTGTTTAGTTGTCTGCTAATATAATGGGGAGGGAACAAAAATAAAGGGTTATATAGTTTAGCCCCACTAGGAGCATTTTTCCAGATATCCCTTAAGAGGTCCAAAATAAAAAATAAGAAACAAAAAGCCAAAAGCAGTCAAAGAGAACAAAAGGCTGTTGTTAGCAGTCAGTGGAGATTTTGGCAGAGAGATCCTGGATTCTTCGGGCACTGCAGCTCTTGCACAAAATGTGACCGTCCAGAGGGTAGCACCCTCGACCCTCTCCTTCAGATGAGAGCAGCAAACCACATTCCTGCAACACACAGTCAAAGACTCAACCACTGACTGCTTTTTCATAATAGGTTGATTTGCTCAATTTAGAAAGCAAGTGAACACATGAACTTCAAGACAATGTGTTTACCTCACAAATGTAGCAGTTGACATGGAAACTGCGATCCAGAGCTACAATTCTTACTGTCTCCTCCTGACCTGGCTCAGGCATTATGGGTTCCCCACACACAGAGCATCTTGGGGCAAACTTCCTGTACAGACAGTTAATATACACAGTGTTGAAAGAAATATCCACTATAACACAGATAGAACTGGACATAGCATGCTTTTCAATCATATCTGGATTATGTCTTATACAAGATGACCCGTGACGCAATATGCAGAATACCTCCGACAAAGTTTCTTTCACCAAACCTTCAGCACATTTTCCAGACTGAAGCAAGTATATATATAGAATGGATCTAAAATCTAAAGTCTACATGAACACAGTTGCGGTTACCTGTGGAAGTCTTCAATGCAGTGAATCTGTGAAGTGGCGTCCACGGTAAAAGGAACACCGTCAAGGCAGCAGCCGCAGACTACACAGGTGAAGCAGCGTGGGTGATATGCCTTCCCCATTGCTCGCAAGATCCGGTCCAGGATCGGTTTTGAACACTTCGAGCAGCGCTCCAAGGTGCTCTGCAAAGCCAAAAAAAAAAAATCAGAGAAAAAAAAAAACCAATGAGATGACAGGCCATGGAGAAATTCCATTCCAATAAGTAAATGAAAATAAAAGAATAGTGAATAGGTTTGAAACACTATGACAAATGGATGTAGATGGAATAAACACCAGGTCAACCACCAAATGAAGCATTAAGATGTCTAGGAGGATGATGGAAGCGGTGGAGGGATGGTGAACAAGAACGCAAAATAAAATGTGAAGACACAGAGATCAAGAATTTTGGTGGCAAAATGTGAACAGGCAAATACAAAAAAGCAATAAAGGTGCAGATTAAAAAGATACAACTCACAATGTAACAGCTCTCACAGTAGCTCTTTTTGTCCAGTGCATAGAAAGGCTTGCCTCGGAGTTGGGCATGGCAGGTGATACATGTGAAACACTCCACATGGAACACCTGCTCCATAGCAATACAGCCGCTCCCATCACCGAGCACGTTGTCTCCACACCTGGCACACCGGCCTGGGAGAGAAACAGTGCAGAATAATAATGTAAAAGCCTTCAATATCACCTGTTAAAATTTAATCAAATGAAGCAGTAACTAATTGTTCGTAAGGGCATGAATGAATACCAAAGTATTCTTCTGTGGGAGGATGATTCATGTCATAAACCAACTTCTTAGTGAGAAGATCCAACTCCTCTTCTGGTCTTGGTGCAGTTCCCTAATGATACAACATGGACAGCTGAGTTTTCACATATAAGAAATATTAATTTGGAATATTATTTAAAAAAATCAATCATTAAGAGCGTACCTAAGTGAAATCACATGTTTTTCCTTTTATTTCTCAATCTATTATGGTAGGTATTAATGTAGATTTTTCTCTAGAAGAATTCCTCAGTAAAAAACAGTGATTGGCTTATGTGGCATGGTATAGAATTACAAGAACATGCATGTGTTATGTTGAATTTGTGTGTCCACATACAGAATTAAGGACTCTTGTAAAGGTTTTCACATTCACTATAAATTCTCACATTACTAACCTGGTAGCTCTGCTCTTGTCCCTTCTTTCCTGATGATCCCTGTCCTCTGTTTGGCAGCTGAACACCACTGGAGCCTGCCTTATATGCTCCTGGGTCACCATAGGCCTGCTGGGCTGGAGGTGGCGGTGGTGGGTACCAGCCCTGTGCCTGCCCTGTGACCTCTGAGTAACGTGGACGGTCCTGTGGGGCGGGGCAAGTAGCATGTTGGCGAGGAGGCGGTGGGGTGTAGGCCTGCTCTGCTTGTCTCCCACTTTGAGAGTAAGTGACAGGCTGAGCAGTTTTGACCTGTACGGTAAAGCGAGGCCCACTCGGAGTGGAGGCGGTGGTGTAGGAGGCTGGCACTGGCTGGGGGTAAGGTTTTTGGGCGGAGGATGATGGGGACGGATACATATATTCAGGCTTTGGAGTGGATGCGTAAGGTGGAGAAGGGTGGTACTGGCTTGAAGGATGAGGTGGGTAACCCATGGAGGGTCTGGTCTGATACAGAGCACCTGTCTGGTTGGATGTTTTGTAGCGCTCGCTGTGGAGATGCTTGTTGTAAGGCACATTGTCGTATATCTGTGTGGGTCAAAAGTGTAAATCTTTCACACACTCCTTCTGTAACATTCAATGCAAACTGCAAACAAAAAACTGTAAATAATTCATAAGATGCAGAGATAAATCTAATACTTCGAGAGTAGCAGTACAGAATATAATTTACAACACTGCTAAATTTTCATATTTGGACTATTAAAAAAAAAAAAGTTTCTACTACAAAGTGTTCCTTTACAAAGTTAAGAAAGATAAGAGCGAGAAACTAGCATACCTGTGTGCTTGTGTTCTGAGGATGGCTATCCATGTCAGCCAGCATGCATGTGAGAGAATCTATCTCTGCATCAATATTAGTGAGGTGTTTATCAGGCCCACGTGTCTGAAAAGTGTCAAAACATCTATTCAAAATGCACCGATTTACTACAATTCAGGTGCCAAGCAATGTACATTTTTAAATGTATTTCCAGAATGTGATATCAGAACCTGACTTCAATAGTATATAATAGAGATGTTTCTGTATTTGTTACACATGATAAATATCAATTTAGTTGTATATCTATAGAAATACATTGGAAATTTGTGTCCCAAAAGGAGCAGAAGACAAATTCGATGCTGCGATCAGCAAAAGTGATACACTGGCATTAGAAAAATTATGACAATGGTATCTTTCTTCGTAACCAGACACAGTCACGCTGTAAATCATAGTTTGTGATGTTCTGGTTTGGACTCACGTGGTGATCATAGCTGGTCATGTGTGTGCTCCAGAAGAGGTGGTCATCTTTTGGTCCATGCCCTGGGGGATAATAGTGCTCTCCTTTTGGAGAAAGCGGGTGATATGATGATGGGCCTGAATAACCATCTTGATGATGCATGCTTCCGCCTAAATAATTACACATACACATAACTTTAAAAAAAAGGGCAAGCAATTTATTCAGACTAAGCAATGCTTTCAATTTTGTCATCTAACCACTTATTAAGAGCTCCCCCTATCCAAATCATTGTTTTAACTTTTAGCAAACAAATTTTTACACATTAAAAAAATAGAAACCAGTAACATCAGCAGTATTTACCATCAAGTTAACAAGCAAATCCAGTCACCCTCAGAGATGTATGCAATTGCAAAAAGAACAAATGACTGTACATATCCACCAATAGGTCAAAAAACACAAAATCAAAACCTAACCACACTATGTAGTTTTCTGTCTGTATTAAAATCTGGGTTTGTATCCAAATACTCTTGATTGCTAAACAATCCCAATTGTGCTCTTGGCAGAAAAACCAACAAGGTGGGGAAGTAAGCCAAACAGGTTTTATTCACCACCATTTCCAAGGGTAGGTGTCAGTTTGAACTTGCCCTTCGGTGCAGTAGCATTTCCAGAGAACATGCGTGGGAATATATTTCGAAACTGTTATTTTCACCAGGCAATCTGATTGATTAGATGTATCACTGGCAAAGGTCTTTTACCTGGCCTTGATTTACAAAGTCACGCAAAGAGTTAACAGGTCCATGTTAAGAGCAAAGGGATTGAGATTTACAAAACAGATCACCAGACTTTACACAGCCACTTTGATGTGGGACTTATAAACCAGAAATTCTTAAATCAAAATACTGCACAGAGGTGTGGAATTGGTTTTAGTTTTAATTATATAACCATTAATTCTGTAAAATGCATTAAAAATAATAAGGACTGGTCAAATAGCATTATGTCTATCCTGAGATCTATTCCATTTATTTCCAGAAAGTTTCATTTTGCTAGATCTAAACTTCATGCACAACTTGGCATGTACATACAACAAAGACCCTATAAAAGTATAAGATTTTCTCACCTGAGGGTCCAGTAGCAATGTACCTTGAGGGTACACCATTTCCTCCTGCTGCTCCATTTTGATCATACACACCATATTTGGCTCTCTGGTCAGACGGACCTTTTTTGGGTGGTCTGTAAAAAGTAGGTCCAGAGTGTGCCATCTGTGCTGTAGGTCTCTCAGGGCTACACAGAGTTCTCGGAGGCAGCCAGGTAGGACTGGACATAACAGGCTTCCACTGGCACAGCAAAAGAATGATTATTTTTCCTTTTAAGAAGCATGAGAATTACCATGCATATATGTTTATTAAAAAAAATAAATAAATCATGCACATTAAAAATCATATCTGGGTTATGTAAGCATGTTAAGTATTTCACTAAACAGCAGAGTGCATAAAAAAATGTTTGCTCATCCATAAATATATTGATGGCTGGAATCTATGAGCAAATAACTACAATCCAAACATCAATCAGATAGTAATTATTCTACTCTACATCATCAGTTTTAGGTTTGTATATTTGTGTATAAAGTTACCAGCCTCAGTTTGGCCAACTGTAGTTGCTACAACAAAACAAGCAGGAAAAAGGAACTATTCTCAAGCAAGAGGGGAATTCCAGGGGTGCTCCAGCAAACAGCCTACTACACACAAAACTCCCACAGGTGCAAAGTTCCTCTTGGTCCCCCATTGGTACAATAGCTATTGTCCTGACTTTTGGACGTGACACTTTGTGTTCAAACATTTACATCAAAATAAGATCGGAAATATTGTGCCATTTTTTTTGTCGATCCATCTGGACTAGAAGAATAATATCCACTTCACAATGGTGAGCAAAACCTGGAATACCGGTAGCTTCCTACTGTACAAAGCTGACTGCAGTTAGAATTGGTGAGGGTTACTGGGCAAACATGGCCTAAACTTGCAACATATCCGTATCACGTTTCAGCTTATGAAAGGACTACGTGCAACAGGTGATAGTTTAATTCAGTATGTGTGGTCTCAACGGTATTATAAAGTATTCTGAGAGTCTTTAAACAACACAATTGCTCGATTAACCTGTACTCTCGCTATACAGGCCTGCGTCCAAACCAAGGACCACGTAGGAGATATAACCGAGCTGTGTACCGACACCACACCGACTCCGTGTGTACCCATAGCCGTTCAAGCGCAAAATCAATTCCGAGGACTATTGGCTAGTATCCACACACAAACACATGCCAAGACGTACATTTTCGCATAAGGCTTTCAAAATAGAAGTTGAATTTACCTGCAAACACACTCGGAAACATGTTGCATTCACCGGTACTGTGTCAGAGTAGTCGCTATACCATTACCATTAGTGGGAGGGTGCGCTAACCGCTTTAAACTCAAAGCTTATTTAGCCCGAGATCAAATAAACTTCTCAATGGCCACCAGAAAGCGACTAAAATCATCACAGCATCCCGACTTTCATATATGCCGAGTTTATAGTGTAGAAAATCGAAACAGTGCGTTATTATTGTTATTATCAGGGTCCGTACCTCCTCTTCAAAATGCTGGCTATATTCCACCACGTCTACAGCCGGAGTGACTCGCCTCTCATCTGGAAAATGAAAAAGAGTTTAAGCTTGTTTGCCCCTTCAACTTAAGGGATAACATGCATCCATTACTGACCGTGCTGAAAACTGATTAGTTTTTTTTTTATCTGGTAAGCATGCAGGGAGACTAGCTCTATGGGATTAAGTCCATGCATTGTGCTACTACACTTTTGTTTTGCTCATGTTAAACGAATGGCGTGCAAAATACTAGAACGCGAAACTCCATAGTCTTCCATCCTGCATATCACTAATCAATGTAAAATTAATAGTAAGAGCTGAAACATATATTCTCCTTTAAGGACACAGCGTCTATCTCTAAGCATGAGCATGCTAACTGTAGCCTAAACCCACCATGATACACAGCTAACACTTCTTCCCCTAAACATCCTCATTTAGGCAGAAACAACAGGAAAATGGCCTACATTACTTCGCCATGCATTCGACGTGTTGCGTATGTAAAGTTTAGAAGTTTTTCTGTTTTAGAATCGAGTTCATCCCAGTGAGAGACTTTCCCGTGGATTCGGGGCCCGTGTCGACATTCTAAGCCCGTGACGTCAGTTCGGTGAGGGGCGCGCGTGCTGCACCGTGTAGTCAGTATCCCATATTGGAATGACAGATGGCACATATCCTCACACAGAAATAATAACGGACCACTAAAGGCAAGCTAAATCCTTGCTTGGCAGAGAGGTCGTCTGGTTTATAAATATCTAAATAAATTAATACTACACACACACATCTCAAGCATTACGTTCAGATTTACATCTGTTTTTCTCTCTGTCATGCTTACTCCTTTTGCTAGACACTTAATAATTACTGAGAATAATTTCTTCAAAGAGTGTATATACAGCATCAGCCCTGGCCCTTTTTCAGGTAGACATACCAAAGACATGCACTTTGTACATTTTGTGTAAAATCACTGACTGCACCACAATTTCAACTCTGTGCCTCTTCTGGGTTGAAAATAGTCTAACAACCAAAAATATCCCTCCAACAGCAGTCCTGTGCTCAGAAATTGCACACCTAATAAGTGTTAGATGTCAGTCAACATAAGTAACTGCAGTGCTGAGATTCTGATGTTGTTTAGGGTGAGCCATTATCTCCTTAGTATGGCTTGCAACTAGTTGACATGACACACACACACAGGGATTAACTGTTATGGATAAATAATAATTTAATTTTAAACTTTATAATTGTTATTCTGTAAAGCTGCTTTAGGACAATGTACAATGTTAAAAGTACAAACAAATAAATTTCATTGAACTGAAAGCTTACTGGTATTTGTTTAATGATTCTACAAATTATAGTCAAAGGCTTAGAGATGTAGATAAGCATGTAATTTCACACGAACAGCTGTACTGCAGTTAGAATAGGCTCTCCAAGGATTCATGGAAGAAAAGATAACCTGTTGACATTAAGAGGAAATGGCAGGGATATACCATAATTTCTAGAATAATTCCTAGATCATACTGGAGTCTTAAGGCTATACAATGTTTATTCATATAAAAATAAATATAGTATAAATATTTTATAAGATTATAAAGTAATGCATTTTGCTAATAAAATATATTGCAATTCTTAATGTATTTAAAAAGACGTAAATATCAATTAAGGAAGAAAAATCTATTTGGAGAATTAGGTACATTCTACTTAGTACATCTTTAATTAGGTACACAACATACAGTTGATATGAACATGTCAGGACAGTGAATAATTTACTGGAAAATGAATAAATGAGTTCATTATTCTTTTAGTTGTGGTGGAACCACAGCCAATCCTGGTAACAGTGGGCATGGGGCCGAATGGGACACAATATACAACCATATACAGCTGGTACACAGTAAAATGATTTAACCTTCCAGGACTGTGATGCTATACACAACACAAACCTGTAGGAGACAACATAGAACTAAGTACACAGAAAGTGCACGTGTTCAAATGTGTATTAAATAGTGCAAAACAGTACAGCAGTATACGGTTTTGTAGTGAATAAATTGCCAGTCAGTAAAACGTGCTTGTAGGAGCAGTCTATAAAGTTGCTGTATTTTATTTAATACAACATTAAATAAAAAAAAATATCATAGAGACACTTCTTTAGTCTTAATCTTTCTTATTTAAATGTCAGTAGTAGACCATCATTGACCATTAGTTCTTCCCTTAATCCCAAGGGAATGTTCAAGTTCGATCAGGCACTGCCCTCTCTTTGTGTAACTACTAAATGTAAATAGGGTACTGCTGTTAACACTGATTTCTATTCTGCACCCTTTATCAGTAAAAGGCATTTTGCATTATCTTTCATTAACAACACAAGCTGATTATGAAGACATACTGTATATGAAATATCATTATTAGCAAGAAAATATTTAATCTATATTTTTATGTTGATTCTTACAATAGTAACCACATCAACCCCCCTATCTCTCTCCTATCAGTGGAAGGTTTCTGACATGGTAATGGGGCAATCTTGGTTGATTAATAATGTTTCAATTTTTAATTTTTTCACTTTTTCCATCATTTTAAGAGACTGGGATAGCAATGAATAGAGAATTATTCACACACAGACACACACGCACACACACACACACACAGGCAAGCACAAACGCTTGTCTTCCATTTAAATAATTATTGATACAGCTAATTTTTTTCTTTCTTTCTTTCTTTCTTTCTTTCTTTCTTTCTTTCTTTCTTTCTTTCTTTCTTTCTTTCTTTCTTTCATTTTTTCATTTTAAAATTCAGTTGTTAAAAAGCAGTTTCCCTTGTGGGGACACGTGGTCCAAACAGAATGCAAACTCACTCACACACATGCACACACACACACGCACACACACCTACAAATCTTTTTCAAACTTCCTACATTCCACTTTATCTCCACTTCAAAGGAAGCTAATTTTCAGTATTTTCTCCCTTTGTTTTTCTGGTGTTTTTTTTTTCCATGTTTCTGCCTCCTGTCACCTTCCTAAAGAGGACAAACAAACCCCCTTGTCCACTTGAGCCCTACCGGATAGCTCTCGTATATGTCCTTATATGTTCACAACAACTTCGACAGGAAGAAGCAGTTTACTGTGGCTGCAGTTATTGTTTTAACAGCTGCAATGTTATTTTGCCATGATATAAAATGCTATAAGATAAATTTAAAAATGAACCGTTTCCTGTAAATTTGTATTTTTTGTCTTTATTAATTGCATATCTGGTTGAATGGAATGTTATACTGGTGCCTGACAAGACATTTAAAATGTATTTTATAATCAGTTTTGTAGTGGTTCATTAATCAGCTAAAATGTGCATTTTTTTTAATTTAATAGTTCACATCATATTGGACTATTGGAGCAAGAGATAACTGCACATTCATGAACCATATGTAATTTGTAACTATTAAATAGACTTCATCTAAACTGTTGCATAATCACAAAGAGAAAAATATTTGGATTGGTTTTAACTACATATGTAAATTAATCATGCTGTGATTACGGTCCATAAACATTTGTAGACTTGCAGCAGAATTACAGACAGTAGATAGCTTTACCCAATCCAGAGAGTACGACGGTGCTGTGAGACACTAGGTACGACACAGAGCTCTGGATAAAAGTGCTGCTGCTGCCAGTCAGACAGACTGTGCGGTTTCCGCTAATTGGTGAACCTCCTTCAGTAATGTTCTCACTTTTCCTCGGCCACCCCCTCTCTTCCGTTATTCGCACAATGCCTGGAAGTCGCCTAGACCCACATCTCCTTATTTTTTTCTTCTTCTGTTGTTTTCTTTTTCTTTTTTTTTCAGTCTCCCTCTCACACAAAATACACAATTGATTCTGGTCTCCATCAAAACAAACATGAACACAAAGACACACATGCACTTTACACCCCAGTCCAAAAGATACTTCCGATTCATGTTAGCGCACTGGCTGTCTCAAAATCATCAATTTGTTTTATTAAGTTTTTTAATTTGGAAGTTTGTTAATTATTTATATTGTAATATTTTTACCATATTATTAGTAAGGTCATAATTGGTTATAAAACAAGCTCCACCAGTAGCAACTGAGGCTTCTGTTGTAGAAAATGTAGAATGAAAACAAGATGTCAGAGAAATTTGTGGTTTCTGCTCTAGAATTTTATATATCATTTATACATCAGCAGCAACAACGTGAGTAATATGCCCACAGTAGTGAACAAACCACCTCCACTCACTGAACACTTTGCAATGAGCGTCTCAGACTATAAGAAAAGGTAAAATATGATCTCAACGACCGTGATACAAATGTTGGTGTCCAATGGGCTGATTTGAGTATTTTGGGCTGATCTGGGATTTTGTTTACACACATCAGTCTAGAGTTTACTTAGAATGGTGCAATAAATAAAAAAACACCACTGATGGGAGAGGTCAACAGAGAATGGACAGACTGGTGTGAATTGAAAGAATTGCTACAGTAACTTAAATAAGTGCTCTGTAATATTGTGTTGAGCAGAAAACCTTGAGGCCGGTAAGCTAAAAGATCAGACAATGTCGGGTTCCACTTCTGTCAACAAAGACAGATGTGACGTTGAAATGTAATGGTTAAGGAGTAATGCCTTGTGTCCAGGCTGGTGAAGGTGGTGTAATGGTGAGCGAAATGTTTTCTTGACACATTACAATCATCCAGTATTGCTGTTGACCATGTGCATTCCTTCATTGCCCCAATTTACTCATCTTCAAATGTCTATTATCAGCATGATAATGCACCACGTTACAAGGTGTTCTTCAGTGGCCTTCCCAGTCGCCAAGTCTAAATCCGAAGCACACCTTTTTGATGTGACAAATCTACAGGAAGTGTTTAATGCAGTAATGCATCTTGTGGAATCCATACTATGAAGATGAGGCTGTTTTGTAAGCAAAGGAAGGATCTACCCAGTATTATTGTAATGTTCCTAATAAACCGCTACATTAGTATTTCTGCCATTTGGTCATATAAAGAACATATATTTTGGTATTGAGAGCACAAGTCACATGAAAAGGATTACAGTGGTAAGGGCATAAAGACATAGAATATACAGAAATTGTGTAGTGAATTTTATTTCACTGAGTTTGATCAGCCATACTGTGGTTATTACTAAAGTTTTTGCAAGGTGAGCAAAAAGATTTTGTATTCATGCAGAACTCAATTATGGAAAATTCTTGAATATTAATCATAAGAACTACAATAAAGGATATATGACCATATCTGTCGTATAATGTTATGTGTAACTGAAAATGTGCCAGCAGATTCTGTGTGCCAAAACCTCTCCATGAACTATGTAGTATGTTCAAGATGAGGTAACTTCCCATTTGTTTTCAACCTATTGGAGACCTATGTGGGCCCCATATCCCCATTTTCATTCTCCGCTGAACCTTATTGACGGATGTCCTGTGCAGGCGTTTCATGCCTGCCTCAGTGTGAGTGTGTGTGTGTGTTGCTCACAGGAAGCATCAAGGAGATGTGAGAGGTTGTAGGGGGCGGAGAGGGTGTTCCATGGTTCCTGTACATCTGTGTGCTGCATTTCTCTGGGTGTTGTTTTTCACTTGTGAGAGAAGGGTATTACCCCGTATCATTTTTTTTTCACTCTCCCATTTCCTTCCTCACTATGCCCATAACAAGGGCCATGAAGCACACACAGAAAAAGTCACAGGAAGCTAGACTGATACAGCCGACAGCTTGTGTCAGCGGTCTGAGTAGGGTGTGCAATCTTGTTTCACCCACTGACCTGGCAGCAATTCTGCACAGGATTTTCAAGTCTGAGGGCAGGACCCGGATCAAACAAGAATCTAGCATTAGCCAGTGTGACATTCAGAATATTTAGTCTCGTCTTTTTATTAAAAAAATTGTAGTTGATTTAGTTTTAGTAAAATGTAATTTCTTCATAAAAATTATGATATAATTGATCGAATGATCGAAAAGATGTGTATAGTGTAGCAGTCATGCACTTTGCAATAATGTGAGATGTCTTAAAATCATAGGATTTAGGATGTCACTATTTGGCACATATACAAATATAACAAATGCATGGTAACATGAAGTGTGTGGTTTTTAGCATAGGTGTATTTAAATTTTAGGAATCAACTGTAGCTTTAATAAATCAAAGGTATTTTACTGAGATAATACAGTAAATTAACATCTATTAAGCTCTAGTCCCTTTAAATGTTAACTAAATATACACTTATGTTTTATTCATTTAATAAAACATGTTCATTTTATTTATGGATGTGATAAACATTGGTTTATATCTTAATTATTAATTAAGCATTAATAATGTATTATGTTAACTATTGTATATTAAATAGTATCAGTTAAGGGAACCTTAATGTAAAGAATTACTGTTCAAAAAACATGTTGGTTAATCATTTAACTGGGTTTGAATTGCAGAGCAAACTGAATAATTAAGTGGTCTTTAAAAATCTTTTGGTCTTTTTGCTCTAGTTCCTGTGTCCTGGAGGGAATCAAACAGGTTAGTGGAGATTTGTTTTGGTTGAACTCCTGGACAGTGTTCTTAGACCTTCTGACCTTCTGACAATGCATGTATGCCCACGCACAAGCACACAGGCACGCACTCACACACCCTGCTGTTTAGCTGCTCAAGCACTCTAACACATTTTCTGCATAAACCCACCCACACAAATAAACAGGTAGGCTACAGATCCAAAACAGAGAAGCCTCCTTTCCTGCCATCACTTTACATTGGAGGCAGGTAAAAAAGAAAAGGATCCAATAAACAACTGTAAATACCTGATACACATTTGAGTCTTGTTTCTTTTCCTGTGGCTCTTCCACTGCATGTGTGGGCTGCCTGGGGAAAAAAGGGAAACAAAGATCCATAAAGGTATTAGGTTTATGCCCTGATTTGAGGCCAGTTTTAACAAATCTAGTGTTATGGATTGAGATAAGAATATAAGGTTCGGGAAGCTGTTCCCAGGTCAGTAAAAATAGCATGTCTTCTACCAACACAGGAAATGAGCAGCCAAGCCACATGGAACTTCCTGCTTTACATTATAAAGGATCTCCTCCCTCTTGTTGCCTTGGCCAGTTGTAATGAACATCTGAGAAGAGAGCACAGGAGTCTGTGTATGTGGTTTGGATTGGCAGTGGTAGAGAGGGGTCACTCAGACACGGTGGTGTGTGTTCTCGTCCCTGCTGGTCGGGGTGAGTTTAGGATTTAATGTACTCAAATGTTGTTTTTTTCCTTCATTTTTTTAACCATCTTGGATTTCTGTAGTTCCTTTGATTCTAGAACACTCCTTACAAAGGGTTTTTTTTGTAAGGGGTACTACGGAACAGCATTTTTCGTGTGTGTGTTTGTTTGAAATATTACAGGATAATTTTATGTTATACATGAAGCTTCAGCCCTCAAGCTTCATGGATGGCTGTTTTCAGAAAGAATGCTTGACTGTCTAGTGGTACTGAATCCTGCATAATTCGTCAGTATTAGTTAATTTCATGACATGCTTTGCAGTTTTTCTAAGTTGTTTTTTCCTGTGAAAACCATGGAGCTTTCTAAGCTCCTAATGGTGATTGACTTGCAGAAACTGTCAATCATCAGTTTCACATCAATTTCATTGTATTCTCTGATATCTCATTATTCATTATATATAACCTATTTTTATACATTATATATAAACCTTTAATATTGTGGCATTAAAAAAATCCATTTAAGTTATTAGTAATGTGCTGATTGAGATTCAGCATGATTTCTCTGTTTGTAGGTACGAGTCGGGAGCTGGTCTCCCCAGACAGATTCGTCTAGAAGGTTTTCTTCTCACTATTTCTAATACAGGTAAGAAAGTCAAGATGACTTTATTTCTTCTTTGGAAACTGTATAAGTGGTGTGTTTTAAAGTGAGATTATATACTTATTTTCTTCTATTAGACAATGAGCAAAATGCAACTGGCTACAGAGAATCATCAGGGCTCCACCAGACGTGACTTGATGGTGGAGGTGCAGGGATATGTAAAGGAGTTCACACGCCATTCCAATGATGTTCTGCTCAATTTAAATGAGCTACGGCATCGCAACATCCTGACTGATGCCACGCTTCTGGTGGGCAGTGCCCGGCTGCACGCCCACTGTGCAGTGCTCATAGCATGCAGGTCAGTTTTCAGGCATTCCCAGGACACATGGGCCATTTGCTTTCTCTCATCCTCCCTCCCATCTTTCTTCCCTTTCCCACCCCCCTTCCTCTTCTGATCCTGTTTTCAGCAAAATGCCTTATTGTTTGAAGATGATTATGTCATTCTTTACTCTCCTGAGACCATTTTATATCTGTGAATGGTTACATCATTTTCAGCTCAAGTTCATTATGTTTTTGAAAGAAATCTGTGTGGTCTGAAACTATGTTTCTTATATTTCAAAAGTCTTTTTTTGTTTGTTTTTACCTTACATTTACAATACATACTTTATTTGATATATTTGAATATCAAATCCCGAAACCAGGCTTATTTATCCCTACAGATTGTCCCTCAATCTTAGAGGTGTTTAGATGCACACCTTTTTTGCCTTTCTAATCAGATCATGATTATGTTTGCATGTGTCTTATCACCTTGTTTCTCTTTCCTTTCAGTGGCTTCTTCTATTCCTTGTTCTCCCGCAACAAGACCAGAGCTGTGGGAGAACGAGGGGTTTCCCTGTCTCTGCCGGAGGGGCTAGATGCGGGCAGTGTGGCATTGCTGCTGGACTTCATGTACACCTCCCGCCTTCCTCTCAGCCCTGGCACTGCGCCTGGTGTGCTCGCTGCTGCCACCCACCTGCAGATGGATCATGTTGCTGACACCTGCCGAGCTTTTTTACAGAAGAGGTGAAACTTAAAGCTAGATGCAGTTTACAGTTGCTCAGAACAGCATACATAAAATTTTACTTAATAATGGCTTAATTGTGTTCTCATGTCTAAGTTACACTGTGTTTGCTGTAGACTATTACAAGTAGTACCATTCTGTTCCTTGCAGTGAACAAGTTTGTGTAAGCCCTCCTCTGGTGGACCTGGCATCCAGAAACACCCATGTAAGTTTTACAGTGAACCCTGGTGGCAGATCACCTCCAGCCCATCCCCCTTTCTCCACCTCCCCTTCCAGACCTGCAGTGGACATGGAGGAGCCCCGTCCTGCCCGAGCCAGGTGAGAGACAGAGAAAGAGAGAGAGAGTGTGAGATAGAAGGTCAAATGGTTGAACAATATGAACAACCAATATAACATTATGTAGCTGAAATTCACATTTGGTATATTATATCTATTAACACATACTCCTGTGTAGGGTTCCTGGAGAGAACCTGACCTCAGTAGAGCCAGTGACATGCCAAAGTCCTGCTCCCAGTTCTGAATTATCAGCCCTATCTCCAAACACTCCATCTCCAGGCAGTCCCTGTCAGTCCAGAGGTCAGCCAAACTCACCTGCTGAGTCCAGTGGTTGTAGTCTTTCCCCTAAACTAAAGGTATGCTGACATTGTTTGTGAGTGTTTAGATGTGGCCATGTATTTAACTCTATTTAGTCATTTATTTAGTAAAATATTTCCTATAGTATAATGTATAATTTTGTGTGTGTGTGTGTGTGTGTGATTTTTTCACAGCCACGTTCTGAATCCAGACCTACTCCTGACCCCAAAGCCTGCAACTGGAAGAAATATAAATATATTGTCCTGAACCCTCTCTGTGCTACGCCCATTAAAGAGGAAGGTCCAGGGGAGGAGCTGCACACTTTTGACCACTCCACCCCTTCTAATGACAGGGCAGATGCAACACACAAACTGTCCGATGAGGCATGGTCAACTACTGGCCAAGGGCTGAATGACATGTAGGTTCAATTAAATGATGGAATTCACAATACATCTAATCATATTTATACATATTATAATCATCTTAATTAGTTAATGTATGTACAAACCTTTTTTTTTTCCAGACAAACACCTTTTCTGGCCTACCATGGACTCTCACCACACACAGCAGACACTTACAAGGGACCACCTGCAGCTGTTGCCCGGGATACCAGAGGCTAGTACAGACTTTATTTCTATTTTTTTATTGTTTTTTTTTTTGTAAATGCTTGCTAAACTGAGACTAAGTATATTTTCATGGGTGTATCAATTATGTACAGTACTCTATGTTCATGTAAAATGCTTAAAAATAACTTTTGGGATCTGGATTTGTCCCTAGACCTCTGCCCTCTGTATCAGCACCCATGTCCCCCTGTGACTGATAGTGCCAAACAGAATACCCATCCTTTTGGGAAGTTTCCAGTCAAACTTGAGAATCACTCCCCAGTGATTTGTTATTCAGGAAATCAAGGGACCACAAAGCCTACTAGCTCAGGTGAGGCTCAGGCAAGCTCAATGCGTGAAGTACTGTATTATAAAGACAAATGTATGTGTACAATTACATCAATGGTATTTAGCAGAAGCTCTTATCAGTGGCATACAGAAGATAACTGTCACATATGCACATAAAAAACAATCAAGTATTTGTTTCTGCCTCTCTACTATGTTTCTATAGCAGAAAAGCCATACCGCTGTAATGTGTGTGGGGCCCAGTTTAATCGTCCAGCTAATCTGAAGACCCATTCCCGGATTCACTCAGGAGAGAAGCCATACCGCTGTGACACCTGTGGTGCACGATTTGTCCAGGTATTGACAAGACTTCTTAGTTACAGGGTGCTTTATATAGGTATAATCTGTCACTTATCACTTCCAAGTCCCAGTATCATAAAAAAAAATGGTATTATTTATACTGGATAGTGATATAACTTTATTGGCAAGCATTGATTGAAGTCAATGTGCAGCAGTAAAATGTTCCTTTTTTAGCCTGGCAAGTTTTAGGGTCTGGGATTATATCTTCAAGTATTCCAGTGAGGTTTAAATACTCAAGTAATGCATTATATAAATAAAGAATTCTCTAAATAAAAATATAATAAACACACTATGAATGTATTATGATTTCTAATGCATTATGGACATCAATTCCAACTATATACATACAGAAAGATTATATGAGAACATATGCACATATAAAGATTATAAGAGAACATATGCACAAATCCATAGAGAATATTTTTAAAACTTGTATTAGGCATACAATATGTGAGCAGATGACTTACAGCTTTGTGTGTATGTGTATGTGTGTTGTGTAGGTGGCTCACCTGCGTGCCCATGTTCTGATCCACACTGGGGAGAAACCCTACCCATGTCACACCTGTGGAACACGTTTCCGTCACCTGCAGACACTGAAGAGCCACCTGCGCATTCATACAGGAGAGAAACCATACAGTGTGAGTATTACCTAATACACACTCAGAGTCCTGTTTAAACCAAAACGATCAGTTAAAATATCCCTGTTTTGCACGATTTGTAAAATGATCAGCTGTTCTTTTGCAAGATTACCAAGGAAGAAAATATAAAATAAAATAATAAACCCATTGTCAATATTTGTCTTTTGTTTTCTTTCTTCCATCTGTGCCAGTGTGAGAAGTGTGATTTGCGTTTCCGTCATAAGAGCCAGCTGAGGCTACATCTGAGGCAGAAGCACGGTGCTGTTACCAACACCAAAATCCGCTATAAAGTCCTGGCTGACCCGTACCAGACTAGACCAGCCATACTGCAGGCCTCCTGAAAGAGCTAATACAACAGTCACCTGCTGTGCAATACCCTGACAAGGTTTTAGGGTCTGATATAATGCCTTCTAATATTACAATTATGTTTATTATACCCAGAAAATTATCAGGTTAGCACTCTGTAACATCTGATAACTTCTGATATGGAGAAGGGCTTACACAATTGTTGCATATGAAATGAAATGCATGAAATCTACTACTTGGCTTGTATGCGTGTTTTACAAAATGAGGTGGAGTATTGCATTCCTGGAAAGCATTACATCACAACTCCTTCTAGAAATGCTGTTCTCCTGCACTAGATGTGCTGACTTTTATTAATTATCATACTTTTATACTTTATTTATTTGCCTGCCTTAGTGTTCTCTTTCTTGCTTCTTTTAAAAAAGACAGAGTAGAAAAAAGATGACTCTGAAATATTTCAGTTCAGTAGGGAGTAATGCCTAAAGTAATATAAATAGTTTGTGGCAGGGTGTGTTATGGGTTTAGATGGATAACAAAGAAGTTCAAGTTAAGCTGGGTAAAAAAATGAATATCATTTTTTTTTTATGGGTAAGATCTGGAAATGTGAAGTGATGGACAGGAAAAAAATGATGAAATGCTGTAAGTAGTAATGCAGGAAAAATATGATGATGAAAAAAGTATGTTTGATGAAATTTGTATTTTTGAGAAGGATAAAGTAAGACAGTTTGATTGAGGTAATGTCAAATTCTATCATTTTGTCTGTGCAAGTCGGAAAAATAATGATTATGGGATGTAGTCATAGTTGGAATCGTATGTGGTATGGACCAGTTTGTTGTCTTTTTCTTTTTGAGTAAAAGAAAATTTTTTGTTTTGTTTTGCATGGCTGCTTCTCCATAAGCCAATGGTTGTCATGTTCTCATACTTAGTGTATGTGAGAATGATGGTCTAAACATGTTATTGTCTAGTTAATTATGCACTAACAATTCTTTTGCCCTACTAATCTAAAAGGCCTGGAGCCAATCTATTTAGTAATACTACTATAAATTCTATCCTGAAACCTAGATTTGGTAGGAACTATAATTTTGATGAAAGGAAACATATTTTGTTGATGGTGTTGATAGTCTAGGAGTCCAAGCAGGCCAAGGACTCAATTAAGCCAGAGAGAATAAATGTAAAGGTTGATGCTATGGATGAAAATATTATTGACTTTGTCAATTCTAAAGTTCTTTTGCTGGACAAAGACAAGACTTATTTTATATAAATTTAAAAAAATTAAATTAAATTAATTTCTTTTCATTGGAAATATAGTATCTTTGGTTATTGTGTGGTTATTGTGTGTGTCTGTGGTCATTGTGTTTGTGTATGAGAATAAAAAATGGATCCAGGTCAAGGGTCAAAGTCAGGTTTTAAGTCTTTGTTCTTTATCTCTGAACATAAAATGCTTCTCCTCCTCATCTTTCCTTCCTCTGGTTAGCTCATGTGTGCACCACTAATCCAGAATGACTCATTAGGTTCAAAGTGCTTCAGTTATCTGTGGGTGGGGGAAACAGTTGCCAATGCTAAACTAAAGTGTGGTGCCCATAGTGGGTTGTGAGTCAGTGGGTCTCCATGGGCTTTCTAATTGTCTAAAGAGAAAAGCTATTCTCTGAAAGCTGACAGTTCTGAATATATTATATATCTGTAGATTCTTCCTGTATTTATTCCATTAGCATTGCTCTCACCTCTCACCTTTGTCTACATATCATCTTCTTGAAGGACAAATCTACTAAGCTTATTATCATATAAGCTTATTGTGGACATTTAAATATGTATGGAATTTAATGGACAAATAAACGATGACCAATAAATGAAACTCATACAGAAGTATGTGTTCTAATTAATTTCACTGGATGGTTTTAGAGTGACCAAATTAAAAAACAATCTAGAACTTCTGCTTTTCAATCCATTGTACTTTACCTGCTAGCTTCTTAAATCATTAATAATTTCACCATTTGATTTTTCCAGGCAATAATCTGATGAGACACTACCAGCCTGCTGCTGACCTCAGATAAGAATAAATTCCTTTGAAAATCCCCTTTTACTCAAGCCACACTTACAAGGACAGTGTATGCTACACTAGGCTGCAGTCCAGAGAATTGGGCAGAGTTCCTCCAATTGTTTCTCTTGGATGAAAGATAGAAAGAAATACAGTCTTCTATTCTATGAGAAGTCTAGTCATATTGTCTGGTAGCTGTCTGATTTCAGGTCCAATTTTCCAAAAATGCCACTTTCATTTACTAAAGCCATAGCGATCATTATATTTGCCTGCCAGATGAATGAATCTCTATTTTTGTTTTTCAGCTGAGGAATTTCTAAAGGAAAATGTCTTTATATGGAGCTGTGCTTTTCTTTTCTTGAAGAACACACTCCATATTCATATCCTTTCACACACACCTTTGGCAGTCTCCCAGACAGGGGAATCTTACATCATTTTTTTTTTTAACTCAGTCACCCTATCAAATCATAGCATCATCTATCATCATCTCCAACACACCAAATTGCATTCAACATGAATGACTAAATGAAAATACCTATTAGGAACATCAGGTCAATATTATCTCTAATATTTGTACAAACATCTGGTGGATTAAACTGTGCACAGTCTGTATTTTTATAACCTCTTTAATTACCCAATAGGTTACTGTGCTATTGCATCTAATTCATTATTAAGTATACATTCATTGTTAAATAAAATATCATATATGAATTATCATATTTCATAATAAAGTTCTATGGGAGACCTGCTTTTGCTCCCAGATATTTTGACTTCATTGATATATCTCAAGTCTTGGACTTCAAGTTGTTTATCTCAATATCCATCCACTGCTGCTGCATCATTAACGTGCTGCTGAGACTGAAGCTGTATTGATTCTGCACAGGTACAATTGATTGTACCTTTTGTAAACATTCTTGAAGGCCTCAGAACAATTTTACACAAACAGTAAAATCCACAGAGAATCACATGGAATGAAATGATTCAGTGTGAATTTTAAAACTGGTTGAAATGTACTACAAAAATGTTGTTGTTAATTGTTATTAATTAATAAATTGTCTTTGATTAATAATTACGTTTCCACAAACACATTTCAGACAAAGGTTCAGACAACCTTTGTCCTATTAGAGATGGCAAAAAATGCTCACCATCACAAATCCCCATTTGCATTAGGCTTGAGTAGTTGGCGATGTCAGTAAGGCGTCTATCCCCCCCCCCGGAATCCTCTTGTATTTATATAGGCTTAGTAGATCATACATGTAAGTTTACAATAATGTGTTTTCTGTTCATTGCAGAAAATGGTATTGTATTGGAAAAGTATTGGAATGTACTCAAATGATTTATGTTACATTCCAATACAAACTACAGACAACTAAAAAACAACGCTGTATTATAACACTAATAAGAAGGAATATGCTGAATGCTAGCTAAAGTAGGCCTAAGTTATTTATTTATTTAAATGCATCAAGCTGATATTTAGTCTTTCCTCGTTCTCCCCTATAATATTACAAGAACTTTGTGGATTTTTAAGGGAAAAGCTGAAGGATGTCTGTCAAGTCTGAAGGGGGAAACTTGTGTATCCGAAGGTTGTATTGATAAAAACATACAGTTGAGTTCTTTAATTGTATGTATAGTTGTGAAAGCTAGCAGTAATCATGTGCCCTTAAAAAATCCCTGTAGATTTATACGCAGTTTAAACACTGATATATTTGAAGGGAAGATAACGCCCCCTGGTGTAAATGATAATATATTGTTGTTCTATAAGTGAAACAGTACAGGGCTTCACGAGGTGATTTTACAAATAGGTCACAGTGGTTTCGACTCTCAGTTAATGGGTTTATTGCAGATAACAATTACAGCAATTTCTCTTCACTTAAAATTGCAAGCAGTCGTCTAATCCTTCAATTGCCCGGCCATTTGTCGAGCACTTTCATGAAAATGCATTCAAACACAGATAATCAAGGTAAGCAGCATGGGTGTCCCAGGTATGATGTGTGCTATAACAACAGTTTGTGAATTACATGAGTTTATTTAGTATATATGAGTGTAAGTCAAAATCTTTTAGGTTTGCTCGTGTGTCTTTTGTCTTATTTAGTAATAATGACCATACATTTGTATCAGTTGTATATATGCGCTAACGTTATTACGAAATAATGGCAAAACTAAATTAAATGTCGAGAACACAAACCAACAAAAACATATATAAATAGGTCTAAGAAATTGACTGTAAACACCAGGACATATTATGTTATCTATTAACCCATTATAAAATGAGTAGAATTAAGTGTACTAAATACTTTGGTGATTATTCTTATGCCATGCTGCAAAATGTCTGACTTCAGTTTATGCATTGTCCAGCAGAAAAACCTACAAAAATGTACTACAGAATGCAGGGAATGAAACAGATAGCAGGTGGACAAGTGAATCAGATGGTTCACTGTCCTGAAATGAATATTTTTATTTGTAGTTTTATAGAAGTAACATTGAAATCTAAACATATAAAATGCTTTTTAAATGCTATTATATATGGACTGATAAATGCAACGTTTAGGACAAATAGTCCAGCTTTAGTTAGAAAAATATATCCAATGTTTTTATGATTAAAAGTACAAATTTACCAAAGTCTTGTTTGCTTTGAAAATTATTGAATATTGCTGATAGCAACCCTGGCTTATAGACCAGTCTTAGTGTACATGAGTAAGTTTTAATAAAAATTGGATTTATTCAATCTACAATTCATAAGTTATGGTGATTTGAAAATAGACCTAAAATAGCCCTCTTTTCTGCGTGTTGATCCGCTTTCTTTACCATTCTAATGTTTCCTTTCAACATTGTTTTATTCCATTTTGAGGCATGTAGCGTAAGCATGCTAAATAGTTGCAGAATTTGGTAGACTTTTGCCAGAATTTGTTTGATTTTTTTTTTTTAATTTTACTTTATTTTTAATGAAACACGAGAGAAACAGCTGTAATTTTTTCAATAAAACAATTTGCAAATGGCAAATTTGCTGAGATCCATAATCGAGTTCCACTGTCATACCCACACTTTTCCCTTCTTTGTGTCTTGACCTGCTTCTTGTCCACAACAACCTCCTCCCAGGCCATAGTGGTATGTGGCAGGCATGTTTTTGTAGACAGCACGACTATAAGGGATAAAACAAAGGCTGAGCTGCAGGTGACGAGCCAATCTGCAGTACGCAGCCAATGCCAGAACGAGCAGTGGGGTGACGAGCAGGAAGCCCACAATTAACAAAGCCACACAGCCTCCATCACTCAGCAGATCCGAACAGTAGGGTGATGTGCCATGTGGGCGCACCTTAGGAAGAGACAGCATGGGTACAATTATGTGTCATAAAAGAATGCATACTTTTTAGTCATTCACATATATAGGTTTAGAATTGCTTTTATTGATCATATTTAGCAATTTAAAACCCTTTCGTTCAAACACACACATATCCGAACCTGCTTAGCTAGCAGTATGAGCTAATATAAAGGGTTTGGTATTTTCTTGCTATAACTACCTCACACTCTGTGTTGTATTTTGTATTTATATTTGATTCATTGCATAGAGGGGCTGGGTGTTTGACTCTAGAGAGATAACGAAGAATGTTTTCGGAGGAGAAGTTAGGAGATGAGGTGCTACTGAAAGAATGTGTTTTTGAAGTGCAGACAGACAAAGAACAGACACATGTGGCTCAAATATCTGCTGCATTATTACATGCACAGCAAGTGTGTGACTTCCCTCTTTAACCAGAAGTTTTATAGTCTGTTTTGACAAAAACTATATATAGAATAAATATTTTGCAAAGTATCAGTAAACATAGGAACCTGGTTCATGTATAAATTCAAATAATTTAGATGACAAAATAATTTTAACAAGATGTACTATGAGTGAAATGAGTGTGAGAGAGTGTAGAGGTTTAGTGTAAAAATAGGAGAGGAAATTTGTTGACTCTCCACCAAATTCCAGAGCTGGCTAAGCTGAGAATGTAGGGTGAACTGATAAGACTTCCATAAACCCAGCTGTGCTTGCTTTTTTTCTCCCTGTGAGCTGGTGCCACAATGACTGTTGTAAATTAGACTATGGTTCAGTCTTTGTAGTAAACCTCTCCTGTTACACTGTAATTTGTCAACCTAAAGTTTTTATCTGGTGTGATTTGACATTCTGGCAAAATACAAGCTTCTAAAGATAATGTTGTGAGTGTTTTACTCCCATAAACATGCATGTTAGTGAGGAACCCACCTGGCTCATAGAATATGGATGTCTGTGCCTTTTATTTGGTTACTTGTTTGTTTATCTAAGAGTCTTCAGTGGGCTCCTGAGATGATGTGAACTCTCCTGACCTCACTAATGCTTCTGTTTAATGTTTTGTAATATGCCAGTTTAAGAGATTATGTACCAAAAGAGGGAGAAAGACCACACATCATCCTGATTTCTGTGGTTGAAATATGTCGTAAATAGGCATAGTTATCTCAAATTCACACATTTCCAGTTCAACTAATTATATTGGAGTAATATTCTTTTTAAATATATTTTAACATTTATGCTTGTTGTCATTATCCTTATGTCTTGTTCTGTTAAATACTTACAGTGGAGTGGCACAGAAATCCAAATGCCACCATAATTATGACAGGAGTGAGGATCAGGCCGAACACTAGTGCAGCCAGGCACATGTTAATAGTAGCTATCACCAGGTTCTGGGCTGTAACGAGTACTGAACATGCCCAGCAGTCCAAAGAGCCCCTCAGCTCAAGGGGTGCTTCACCACCTCCAGCCACTGGTGCAGAATACGGAGGCGGCACCACCACCCCGGAGCCACTAATGGGAGTCCCAGCTGCAGGCGTGGAGGCTGTGGAGCCGCTGTGCTGGTGATGAACCTGTTGGTGGTAGTGGTTTGGTGGGAGCTCCTCAGAGAGGTCAAGGGCCTGGTGGACAGCTCCCTTCTCTAGAGTGTCAGTCATGCTCATGTTGACCTGCATAGAAGCAGTTTAGATTATTCTTCATTGTAGATAAAGAATTGAATGGATGGATAAAGAATGAATGCATAAATGTCTAGAGGTTCTTGTGGTGTCTCGGTACACATGAACATGCCTGCCTACCCCTCTTTTTTTAATGTTGCTTCACTTAAATATCTATTTATACTTTCCTGTACTCCAATAGCAAATTAGTTAAAATTGATAGGTGATAAAATGATTTAGGAATGATTAATATATCCATAATTATTTTGCAAAAACATTTTTTTTTTCAGTATGATTACATAAAAGTGTAAATGAAATAGATATTTTATATGTTTATATCTAATCTGATCAATAGCAAACATTCTTTAATGTACAGTCTAGTGTCGTAAGATTTTTCACCGTCTTTAAGCCAATAAGCAGTTTTAAAATACATCTTTAGTACATAATTCTAAGTTTTAGTATTTTTCCAGCGTGGGTGATTCATTGAACAAGTCATTAGAATTAAGGCATTGTTTTAGGCATTTTCTTTTTTATTGTA
This sequence comes from Bagroides melapterus, assembly GCA_028566695.1. Lineage (NCBI taxonomy): Eukaryota > Metazoa > Chordata > Actinopteri > Siluriformes > Bagridae > Bagroides > Bagroides melapterus. The sequence goes on along the minus strand of JAOTRN010000043.1, from coordinate 6,460,907 downwards.
GATTATTCTTTTGTTTTAATACTGTATACTTTAATACTTTAATACTTTAGTTTTAAATCTTCTTTTAGAAGATTAAAGTAAAATTTTACTTATATTACTAGCATTACTAGTGTTCTTGTTTTTGTATTTCACTTTTCTGAATGTCCAGTCAATCATATGGCTCAGTCCACATGATTCTCGTGGCAGTGATTTCAGCAGCATACCAAAATAATTAGTCTATTATTGGATTGAAACAATGGCATGATCTCCAACCAATGCAAACTTGCTTTGTTGGGTGCTTTGTAGGCTGTGCAATATTTGCAATTACTTCTGTCTGTTAGTATCATCATCAGATAGTATCAGACTGTGTACTCCATTTAACTTCTGATGAAGTGTCCTTTTCCCTGAAGTATACACACTGTAGAAGGGTAAAAACAATTTAACTAGATTAACTGATCACTGTAATCACTGAGGAAAATTGCTAAAAATGAACTCAACTACTTCAAAGGATTACTTCTGATCACTGAGCAGAAAATGGGTCTGTATATCAGACACAGATTAAGTATATGATTTGATTAAGTGTTTTAGGCGTTGCTCTATCGATTGGAAGGTTGTGAATTCAAACTCCAGGGCCATTAAGATGCCACTTCTGGGCCCCTGATCAAGGCCCTAAATTGCTCAATTGTATTAAAAAAATGTCACTCTGGATAAGGGCATCTGCTAAATGGCATAAATATAATATAAAATGACATAACCATATCTGCAGTCAGTCAATGGCAAGCTGAGGCAAAAAAACGTTGCAGTAAACATAATCTTTTCATTAATGATAAATACATATGCGGAAGTACTGTGATGCTTTAAACTGGTAGCTTAACACATTAATATTGAAATTCTGTACAAAGGATTTCCTGTTTTTGTGGTTTTTTTTGGATATAGGCATACAATTTCAGAGTGCATGTAGCAGGAAGTGCCAATCTTAATCTAAAAATAATATTCTATACTTTTTTTTTCTTTTTAAATCTACATTCCTGTTTGTGTCTGCTTTCTGGGAACTACACAATTGGAATTGGAACAATTTCCTCCTTTTATTAGAATAAACATTAACATGATTTGTGAGAGGTTTAATGGAAGTGAAATAGACATGCTTTGATGTTTTATGCTAAATTCTACTTGCGCAGTAACATGCCTGTAAAAACTGATTAATATAACATTAAATTTGCCTAGATGTTGTAGAACAAAAGTCATAATTGTTCATATTGTCATACTTCAGTTTTCCTTCAATGAAAGCGTTGTGTATTAATTGGTAGTAATTTCCAAAAGTACATTGAAAATTACAAATTGCATATTTAACCTACATTATGTAGAATTTTACATTATGAACAATTTGATTTTTTAAGATTTAAAATTTTTTTTTTTTTTTTTTTTTTTAAAGATTTCAGCACTATTTCCGACCCTGAATTAACTCGGATTTTCTAATTATTTTATATGTCTGTTCAAAAGGCTTCATCTTTATAATTGAAACTGACCCCTAAAACTCATGGCCTGATAGTGTGAATACTTCACATTCCATGAGAATTAGATCAGATAGGTGGCCATCGTCTGCACTTTATCATGTTCCTCCTCCGCAAGCACTCACCGTGTGGTATGGGGTCTGGTTGTCCTCTTCTAGTTCTTTTGGTTTGTTCTGTAGAGATCCCTTTTTAATACTCCAGTGTTTAAGGATTTCCAAAAAACTTCCCAAGCCTTTCTGTGATGTCTTTTTTTCTGTCAAAGTGGTTTATAAATTACTAATTACAAATTTGAAATTGAGAAAAAAAAATCAGCTTTTCCTCTACTAATTTCAGGTATGTAGCCTTATACAGCTATGCAGTTTCTGTTGTTTTTGCTAATATAAAGTAGCAAAGCATCAGTCTATTAAAGCATTAACTCTCTCAGTTTCTCCTCTCCCTCACCTCAGAGCCGATTGAAAGCTGTATGTGGTAAGTTGGGGAGATATACTGATACCTTTTCCTTGCCCCTCAGCTTGCTTTCCCTGGAAAGACCACCTCCTTCTAGTTCTTATGTGTTAGCTCTTTAAATAAACAATCTGTCCCAAGACACACAGCAGGTTAACAATCATATTTTTTTCATTAGTTTTATTAATTACTCAGAGGCTGATTCCAAGCTGAGTTCATATGTACTATTAATTTGTATAATTCAATGTAAAGTCATTGTAAATCATTGTGTATCAGCCCTGGTAAAATTAAATTTGACTTGATTCATAAGAGCAAAGATTTTGAAAGGAGAGGTTTTTCTTTAGGATTGGTGACAGTGGCTAGAGTTGTTGTTTTTTCTCCCCATATTCAACAGTTCTTCTCACCAGTAGTGGTAAGTAAGAGTGTTCCGACTGGGACAGGGTCCTTCCAACTGACATACTAATGTCTGTCTGGTGACTTCTCTATGAATACTATGGTTAGGTTCAGTGGTCCACAAGGTTCTGGTTTAGGCCTAGTGCCTTTCTCCTTTCATCATAGTGTATCATTAATCTGATTCAACTAATAAGCTAATTAACCGCCCTCTGACTTGAAGTGGATATGTTATAGAGGTAACACGATCAAATGCGTTTAACAGTGGGTACGCCAAGACCAGGGTTGTGAGCCTGTGCAATCATTTATTGCACTAATTGTAAAGACAGTATGTCATCATGAGCGCTTTACTTTTCGTCCCGTTGTTTTGAATTAGACCCATAGGTGGCGCTGATTGTTAAGATGCCGCAGGTGATTGCAATTTTCAGCAAACGACTACATTCTCTCTAAAATTCCCTTACCAGGATTAATAAGTCGATTAAGTGAAGTGCCTTTTTTATACAAGTGTAAACAGTAAAAGTGAGCTACCGTTAAAGTTTTGTTTTTATGATTTGGAATGTTTTTTTTTTTTTTTTTTTTAACTTATATCTGACTTTTACTGTCAGAGGAGTTTGGAGAGTATCTACTTAGATACTCATGACATTGTGTAAGTTATGTAAAACATGTTTAGTTTGTTTTTTTCAAATTTATTTATTATATATTGTTATTAATGTATTACATTTTGGAAAACACTGTACATCCAGAGTAAATTAAATGAAGGTAGGTAGAGCTGTAAATAATTAAGCTGTCTTCTCTAAATTACCGTCTGAAAATGGCGGACGAGTGGCACATTTATAAAGACGACCTTGCTTTCCGTTTTAGTAAATTTAGGATTGATAAGTACGTTGTTCATGTTTATTGGCATTAGAGTGATTTTTACAGGTGTCTTTACAAATGTTTGTACCACCCTTTGTAAAGGTTGTTTAGGTACTTTCTATATACATTGCTAATGATTATTTTTGGTGAAATTTGCACGGAGTTTTGTGATTCAGATTTATTATTGTGTTTAGATTGCCTGTATTAAAAGTATTGTCTATCATTAATCTTGTTTTCGCCGAGAAAGCCTAGTGTTATAGGGGAAAAAAGAAAGCTTAATACCGATTTGGAGTAAGCATTTAATTAACACCACCGTTTTTACTTCAGCAATATCACATTTGACCACTGAGAGGCAATGTTATATAATTCGGGTAAATGTAAAATCTCTTTAAATTCCCCATATTTGGTTTGCTAGTTGTTACTATTGAATGACTTTGTAATCCAGTTTTGTTTTGTTTTGAAAACTACTTTCCTACACACTACAATCTCACATTGGGTTAGAGTTTGTATTCTCGTCTCTGATTGGTCGGTTTGTGCATTCATTGTCGTTTCCCTTTTGTTTTTCAGTGTTAAGTTACACTTAAATTGCAGTTTCCTCTGCTAATTTGTGCATTAGCGATACATTACCAATGTTTTAATTAGATTATTATACGATATTGACAGAAAACAGTATTTGCCGTCATCAAGTTTACAGTTGTGTGGAATGGCACCGTTTGTTGGTGGTCGTGTAGGTATCGCTTCTCGGCCTTTTGGCTAAGATCAAGTGTAGTATCTGTTCTTATCAGTTTAATATCTGATACGTCCCCTATCCGGGGACCATATATTAAATTGATTTTTGGAACAGGGAGATGGAATAGGGGCTTGCTCCGTCCACTCCGCGCATCGACCCGGTATTGCAGTATTTCCGGGAATGGTGCACTTTTTCCCTCTACTGTTAAAAAAAAAAGTATTTATTTCTCCAGTTGGTGTTTAATTTTTTATTTATTCGGTGTGTTTGTAGAGTCTTGTAAGTGAGTATTTTGCCACAGAAAAGTTGGTTTTAAGGGTTTATGTACATTTGTGTTGGTTTGTTAAATGATATTCTATAAAGTAGGATATGTGTATTTTATACGTTTATTAATTATTTATGCATTTAATTTGCATCTCTGACTTGCTTAAAAAAAAACTACAAAAGCACGTTGAATGCGTATTATGTTGTCTATAGTACGTATCATTTAGTAAATTGTCTTAATTGATCATTCAGTGGTGTATCTTGGATTCGAAGGAAGCATGATTTATAAGTGGTGATATCATTTTAAGTCTAAATTGTAGTATTTATAGTAAGTAAAGTAAAACCCCAACTGAAGAATAAATCAAACCGATTTCCTGCGTTCATGTAGTTTCTAAATTGGAATAAAGTGACAATCGTTTGTGGCACTCGGAACCATTTATCCGGAATAGGGTGCCCGGACTTATATTACCGGTAGGACACAGAAACTTTCCCTCTCGTGTGTGGTTGTTTAGCACTTTTTGTTCAAATATTGTGATTATAGTCATTTGTGATAGCAGATTCAAAGCTGCTTTCCCATGCCATCCTTTATTTAGGCACAAAAATAAAATAAACCGAAGTGGATTTTCTTGTAGAGAAGCCGTTTGGGTCTTGGATCTAACCCGCCGCCTAATGCGCAAAACGAGGGGGCGGGGTAATCGTATCGAGGCGTTAACACAGTTTTAATATATATACATATTTTTTTAAATATTTTTGTAGTTTCCTACTGCTTATCTTATAGCTTTGCGTCATTTCCTCTGTACTGACTATTTAGTGTAAAGTGTAGATGTATTTGTTAAAAACGCATTTTCCTGAACAATGTGACTCTCGTTCCATATTCAACAGCAGTGCATCATGGGAAATATCGTACTGTTTGGTGTCTTAAAAAATATTCATATATAATAAATGTAGTCTTATTGTTTGCAGCATGTGTAGTCTGCATTGTTTTAGATTTGCATGTTTGTGTAATGATTAGAACTGGGTTCTTCACCCTGATGGTAAATGGTGTGTTTGGCGGTGCAGTCGCTAGCTGTTGGAGCTGCAATTCATACTTACCTGGCAGGGGAGATACCATGATCAA
>JAOTRN010000043.1:6434522-6448402 GCA_028566695.1 Bagroides melapterus | reverse complement strand
GACGACTCGTTCTTCTCGAGTCTCATTAAAGATTCGTTCAAAATGAACGAATCGTTCAAGAACGACCCATCACTAGTAGAAAGTACCCCCACCTCAGCAAAAGCCCAGAAGAAAAATCAATCATCTCAATGCAGTACTTAAGGCATGTAAATATCTAAAGTGGGCTTTTAACAAGATGATTTCTAGCAGGACGACAGACAGAACTGAGACCCATAGCCGACGGAAAAAAAATACTGTCATCCCCTATATGATTCGAGTATCCCAGAAGCTAAAAAGTTTTTTGGAAAAACCCACATATGAGTCCAACACACTAAAATAGAACCTCATCCACCCCATAGACTGGACAGGAAAACACAAGAATATAATTTATGCGGTCCAGTGTAGTGAACAGTGTTCAGAGCTTTACGTCGGCAAGACAAAACAACCACTAGGAGGATGTATCAACACTGAAGATGCAAGACCTCTGGGCCAGAAACAGCTGTGGCTCTTCATCTAAAGTACAAAATATATTTGGGGACAAGAAGGTACACATGTTGGACAGAGAAAACAGATGGTTTGAAAGAAGAGTGAAGGAGGCTATTTGTGTCCAGGTGGAATATCCGTCTCTCAACAGAGAAGGAGCTCTTGTTCCTCCTATTTTTCATGATGCTTTTTCATCCACCTCCAAGATGATCAAGACATCTTCACAGGTCTTCCAGGAAAGCCACACGTAAGTCTTTGTATCAGTGCACTATTTCTTCCGAACTGACTACTGTGATTTTTATTTTACATATCTTGATTACAAAAGCAGCTTCCTGAAAGTTGTGGACTTTGTTTCATAATCAGCATCACTGCGTCATTTGAAGTATTGCACTTATTTGTTGTGTAGAAAATTGTCCATGCAGCTTGATAACTAATAAATGTAGTCATCTTTAGTTATCTTCAGTTGTAGTCTGCTGAAATATGCCTTTAATGCTAAGTTTTCTTATTAAATGTCACCCATTGAAAAGGCATGGCGAAGGCCAAATTTAAATGGACAGTTTAAGCCAAGGTATTAAAAGTTGCGATGGGGAAAATCCATCAATGGTTATGTAGTGTTTTTTCAGTAATTTTATGTGAATTTATTTATGTACAGTATGATGCTGACTAAAGAGACCCAGTTTAGGATGCAGTTAAATGGTAAAGTAGTAAATGTGATATAGTCTACAAGGTCCAACACTTTATTTAAATAACCTTTCAAGCTAACATAAGGTCATTTCTGCACAACATATGATTGTCATATAACAGAGACTCTTAAATGTTTAAAATGGTGAGCGGTCAAATGTATTTCCACCTACTTCAGCCAAATATAAAATCAAAGTTTGCAACAGTGGTATAACACAAAATCTAAGACCGTTATTTAATGACCTCACTGCACTTTTACGCTCGCTAAGGGAACAATCTCACCCATGTGTTTAACTTTTCACTTCTCACACCCTACCGTACTATACTATTGTTTCATAAGGAGAACTGTATACTGTATACATAGGATTTGTTTGCTAGTTAAATTATCACCTGACAAGACCACACGTCTGTGAATTTATTTTAGATTTAATCTAGACAGTGCTGTGAATGACTGCATGTGCATGTACAATATAAAATGCTTCATAGCATAATTTAATCAACCTTTTAAAAAAAAAAAAATTTTGGTTTGTGTTTTGTGGAATGATTTCTGGGTTTTCTCCTTCCAGCTGAATCAGCTCACGTTATCCAGGTTACTAACAAGAGGGAATCTAAGCTCCAAGTTGAAAGCTTTTGTATAAGCACAGATCTGGATTTCTGACCTTTTCTATTAAAGTAAAATACAAGCAATAGGAAAGACAATGTCCTTTAATTAATAGATGAATTACACTCCAAGTTTATCAAAAGCATTTAATCTTAATAATCATAGTAATGTCACACAAATTCATGAAGTGTTTAAGACGTGTCTGGCTCAGTTTGCTTTCTGTGTGAACTCTCTAAAACAGTGCAGAATCTTAAATAAATGACCACAAACAGAAGCTATATTGCAACAGGAAAAATAGATTTTTTTTTTTCTTTAGAAACAAAACTGAAAGACAGAGTAGTTCAAAGAGAACAGCACCTTCTGAATCGTAATCGTAACCAAGAGTTTCATTATATGTGGAAAAAAACAAACGATTCAAGCTTAAGACAAAAAAAGAAATTACAGTTTCAGTCGAATGAATAATTCGATTCACACTTAACCTCATTCCAGTAAAATGCCACAGTATTTACAGTTTCATGTTTTTTTTTGTTTTTTTGTTTTTTTTTAAACAAACAAAAATGCGTTAAAAACCCTCAATATTTGGTTTATGATAACCAACTGCAGTCAGATTTAATAGAACCAGAGATTGGGCCTCATGGCTGGCAAGGCGACTATGTTCTCTCTTATAATACATTTCAAAGAAACTCGAGCACCACAAAATATTTAGATACTTAGAAACAGCTCTGATTTTATGCTCAGGTATGTCCAATGTGCTGCTAATGATGGTTTAAAAGGTGGCCTTTTGCATTACTATACAAAAGACAGTTTTTATTTTGACACACTACAACTGTTCTGCCTTCTACACTCTACAGGAGAGAGGAGTCTCCGTTCCCTCAGACTCAACTCATGGGGTCACGTATCATAAGCCCATGAGGACAGTTTAAAGGTCAGAAAACGTATCTCCTTTTATTGACTAAGCACCCCTGAAACTCTCCTTCCAAAACATTAAAAAAAGAATGGAACACAAACATCACTGATGACTCTAAATAAAGAAAACATAATATAGTCAATAAATAGCAGAAAGGAGTTAAATAAAATGTACAATAAAAAAACCACATGAATAGATCTATATTAAGCAAAAAAGAGGTAAAACAATTCACTAAATTCAATGACAAAATCTCGCCAAAAATATATATAATGGAAAAAGACCTGATGTAATCTTAAAATGCTCTCGTAAAAATGGATTTTATTTTAAGGAAGTAAAATCATGACATTAACTACACACGCATCTGAGACAGTATCGAAAATTGAAAAAGTTTTTTTTAAAACCCGTATGTTTTGAACCATTCCCAACAGTTATTTTTTTTTTTTAATTCTTAATGCTTTAGAAAAAGGTTTATATATCTATTATTAGTATTATTCATTTATATTTTCACTAAATACAAGTCACAAGGCCAATGTGGTATACATCTAGACTGTTCTAGATTTTAAAATAAATTAATAGAAAAAAAACAGCACCCATGAAAAATATAAACAGCATTTACACATTTCAGTATTCAAGACAGAAAGAGAACCCAAAAGTAAAAAATGCAAACAAAGTACATAAAATCCGAGATGCCATTTTTGTCATTAATTACACGCGAAAGCACAAACTGCATTCCAATGTAAAGTCCCTTAAGACCAGTCAGAGGTTGGTATGTTGGGCTGCTGTCTTATTGGCTTATTGGTTTTGTAAACAACACGATGTAAACTGGCTTATGATTGGCTGTTCAACAAGTATTAGCAGTAGTAGTACTTTAAAATGACAAATGCAGGAAAATAAAACACTAAAGATTTTACTAAAACATAAACTACTTGTCCTGGTAAGCAAGACTTTTGGTTATGGCTGCGGTGGATGGCAGAGTTGATTTCACCGAGAGCTGGAGGCCTAAACACAAAATAAAAAAAGACAGAAAGAATGTTGGTCAATGGTGGTACCAATGATGGTAGAAGTTTAACTTCAGTGTCTCAAATTGTTTGACTGTATAATATATAAGGGCATAAATAAAGAGCATTTTTTATATATATATATATATATATAGTTGGTGTGAGTTCTCACCAAGCTAAAAGTGTCGTAGGTGTTCATCAGGTCCTCGATACGATATTGTTCCAGCACCACTACATTGGAGAGATTAGGGTTGCGTTGCCTGGCACAGTCCTCACAGTGCACCACATACAACTTCTTACTCCCGTTCTCACTCGTCACAAACAACAGGTCAAAAACCTCCACCTTTAAACAGTAATGCATCATATATTTCAGGAGGAGTCAATGATTCATTTCATCTTTATCACTAGCGTCACAAATAATAATGTATTTTTTTGGGCCTTGATGTGTACAGAAAACAAATGGCTGCATCAGAGGATCTGCTAAAGACTCTAAGATGCAAGTTTCTTCTTGTGGCTGAAGTACATTTTTTTTCCTGTTATAGTCCAATAAAATGCTTTGCTGTGTCCACATGTGCCAGTTGTTGATCGCTGATATAAACTCTTATATGCAAAGTCAAATGTATGTTCTCAATTGTTTCCACAGTATGAGGACACTGAATTACTTACGTCACACTCATTGCAATAGTAGGCTGGTTCATCTTTTACTCTGCTCTGGTAAGAGATCTTCTTCCCTGCAGCTACAAGCTGGTCCCTCAGAATTTGAATGTGCTTCAGGGACTGCAGGAGACAGTGTCTGATGATAGATAACAAAGCTATCAGCTACAGTTCACACTCAGGATACAACCCATATGACTAAGAATGTTTATCTTTAAATTTAAGTGCCTTATTGAAATCTGCTTATTATCTTAAGCAGAAGCAACATAAACAGCATAATTACACACCTAATAACCAATCATCAACCTATCATGTTTCTTGTAATATTAGCAGTTACTCACTTAATCATCTTGTAAGTGGCAGGGTCTGTAACTTTAACGGTGCGGGCCACATTCCAGGAAACATGAATCATGGGCACAATGGACTTGACCTTCTTCACTTCATTCCATTCAAACCTTTCCAGAGCCAACTGGTACTGGTATCCTTAGAGAAGAATAACATGTACACAGTCACAAGAGCGCAAAAGACAGACTACAGAAGATTTAAGAACAATTGTGTCTTGACTCCATTTCTATACAGTAGATTCTGTAGATCACTATTTATACCTAGCCTGGCCACTAGGGGGCCACTTACCATTCAGTGGACCCACGTTCCATGCAATATTATTGCACCAACCCACAGCCTGGACCCAGTGCACAGCGCCTGCATTGATCCACACTAAATCTCCAGGCCTCTGGATGAAACGATATACTGGAATATTAGAGTTGTAGAGATCCTCCAACACTGGCCACCATGAGCCTGTCAAATAGTCCACCCCATGCCTGAAAGTGCGAATAAAAAAAATACAAATCAATCAGATATTCTTTCTAATGGACAAACACAAAGAAACAGACCAAATGTGTGCATATTCAGTCATATAAAATGGATAAAATTGATGAGAACCTAATTTTTACATACATGATTAGATGCTATTCAAAAGAACTGCATATACATCACAAGCAGTGTATTACATACGTTCATCTTAAATAGAATCATATCTTTTCTTTTTAAAATATTACTTACTTCTCACAGATATTCCTGATTGCTCCCCAGTAGTTGTCATGTACAGCAAACCACTCACAGTCTCCAGGGCCAATGTTAATGTTCACAGAGCAGAAATTATTATTCTCCTGGTGACCTATGGACAGGCATTCGAACATAAATACATACGCATTAATCGGAAGTGCATATACAATACAAAATTCACTTATTGCTTTTGTCTTGCATTTATGTCCTTTATGAGAATACATCAACTGATTAAATAAATAAGTGCTCTGCTAACATACAGCTCAGTATATTTGTCACTAAAACACCCACCTGGTGTGCGACTGCCAGGGACCTTCATGTAAAGCTGTACAGTGTTCATTCCTAGGATGGTGTGGCCTACATGACTGAGCATATTGCTACTGGAGGACACGCGCATGAATGCTGGCAACTTCTGCAGCTCCTGGAGCTGGGGTTTCCACCTGAAGACAAAGATCAAGTGTGTTTAATAGCAGGAACAAAACCTATTATACATAAGGGCCAAATCTTAATATGTTCATTTATCAGATGAAGTAGTTGTACTATGAAGGTTTACTATGTCCAACATACTTTCCTTTAAAAAAAAAAAAGAATTACATTAGGCCTAGTTCAGGACTTTAGAACCAAATCTTCCATGGTCACAAAATTTCTTAGCATAACATAAATAAAGACATTATGAACAAGTTGTTTTCTTACCTTTTGGGATCAGAGAGGTCAATGTTAGTACCAAATTTGATGATTTTCCCCAGAGGTTTCTGCTCGGAGCTAAAATAAAATGAGTACAATTTATTAAACAGAACTATAACTATGTGATCGCAATATTGGCTGATGAAGCAAATGCTTCAAATTTTAAAATACCTGGAGCTTGAGCAGTTGCTGCCAGTGCTGTCCATGCTAATGACAGGTTTCTTCTCATCTTCATCCTCATAATCCTCATCATCACTAGCTTTCTCTTCCTGTGGGAACAGAAAAACAAATCTGAGTGATTCTGACTGAATAAATACTGAGAAAAACAAATGACTAATACTACTCAGAAACATTAAAATGTTAGACTGACCTGAAGGCTTTCCTGGAAGCTGGAAGCCTGGTACTGGGCATATTTAGCTATGGTGGTGTGTGATCGGCTGCTCTCGCATAGCCAAATTTGTCCAGTGCCACTGGCATCCCAGTTCTCATCAGCTGGCTGCTGCACCTGAGTTCTCACCTCCACTGCATGTTCTGCATTTGCCTCCACCAGTGACTTTGTGGAGAAAAGACCCAAATCTGTATCCAGAGCAAAATCAAAAGACAGTTACAACCTATAAAATTATTGAATATAGTTCGTAGATAAAATACTGATGCTGCACTTTGTGTGGTACTCACTCAGTCTGAGAGAGCCTGCTAGTCCTCTGATGACAGTAATGGGGTTCTTGGGGTCTGTGCAGAACTGAAGAAGCACAGGAGAGAAAGCATCCCTCTTGCTTTCCAGCTGTAATGTTCCAAATTCAAGACCAAAATACTCAAAATAATGACCAAAAATAATGTGTACATATAAAAGATATACCATGCTGACAGTCTAAAAAGAATGATTGGTGAAAATAATATCAAAAGGTGCTTTAATAAAGTATTAGTTTATGGGATGTGTATACATATGCACCTAGGTTATCATTTTTTATTTTTCCTTTTTCCCCATAGAAAAGTTTTTCACAATTTTTGCAGCATTTGAAGCTGAGGGTAGAAAAAATTCTGACATTGTGCACGTTGGTTTCATTTTTCTACATAATCTTGCCATTTTTCCAGGGTTCTGTAGACATTTTAATATCCATTGTACATGCAGCTACTCTTTACACTGTATTTGCAGCATTCTACCGTATATTTTACGTAGCAACAACTGCATCAAACAATGAAGCCATCGGTTTGCGTTTCTGAAATCACTTACATAGATACTGGGTGTGGGAGGGTTGAGCTTTTCACGTGGGATTGGGTGCTCCATGGACAGAGCAGGTTTCACAGAGAATGCTGGAAGTAGATAGGACTCCTTGAATTTCCCCTTAACACGGGCTCCCCTGAAATCAGTAAGTCTTGGTTTAATATTTAATACAAAGTATCGTCAAAGTACTGGTCACTGATAACTGATAATTTATTGGATCTTTAGGGCCATAATTTCTAACGCTAGATAAATGTTTACTAAGAATACCAGTCTTAGTTACTGTGACTGTAACTCACTTGCATGATCTGATGATTTCACTGGCCGTGTTTTTGATCGTGATTTCACCAAGTGGAATTCGCTTCTCCTCAACTTCTGAGGCAATGAAGGTTTCTCGATCCCCACTTTCCACTTTAATCAGGCGAATCTTCAGCTCTTTTGGTGGACCATCTGTCAGAGCCTTTAACTTCTGGAAGTCTGCAGAACCCAGTGCAGGTGAAGATAAAGTACGATCTAATGAAGAACTTCCTGTCTTTTTCTCCTTGTTTCGGCATACCCATTCCTCTTTTTCACCCCCTTCCTCTTTCTTTTTCTTTTTCTCTCCATCTCTTTCTTTCTCCCAGAGCTCCTTTTTCTGACCATCGATGTGGCCCCTTTTATCTTTGTGTGGTTTGCCGTCCTTGTGCCTTCGGCTTGAGCTTGATGATGAAGACAGGAACGTATTTTCTTGTTTTTCTCTGTGTTTTTTCTTTTTCTCTTTTCTTTCCTCATGTTTTTTGCTACTGCTGCTGCGTTTGTGTTTCTTCTCCAGGTTATAGTCCCGCTCTCTTTTCCTGGCTTTCTCAGGTATATGTGGAATATGTTTCTTATTGTGGTCTGATGATGCCATTGAGGGGAGATTTTGTCGGTTTAGCATCACCTCACAAGTACGACCCAGCTCTGCAAGTGATGATTCTGAGATTGTTGTTAGCTTGGGCTTCCTCTCTAACACTGTGGAGTCATTTACACTACAATGATCTTCATCCATCAGCCTCTTTCTTACCCCTTCTTCCTCCTCACAACCGGAGAGATCCGACTGGCTGACTACAACGTCTTTTCTTTCTGGTGTCGATCCTGATGGCGAGAGAGGATGGGTTTGTTCGGAGGTAGAATGCACTAGGGGTTCGATTTGATGCTTAAAACCTGGGTGAGTGATTGAGCCTGATGTGGGAGAAGTGCTTTGTTGTCTGCAGATATCTGGGCCCAATGAAAGTGATGAAGAGTACTTCACACCTACCAGAGCTGAAGGTGGTGGTCGACCAAATGGTCCCCCACGGTAGGTATACTTCTGGCTCTCTGGCATAGAAGCTAAATTTTTAAACATGCTGTTCACACCTGTCTGATGCAGGTGTGGCCTCATAGGTGGTGGAGAACAGGAAGGTATATCATCATCTTGTTCTGCCTCTTCCTCCTCCTCCTCCTCACATTCACTCTTTACTCCCTCGGATATTCCATAAAGCTTGGCCAAGTCACTATGGCGATAACTACTTCCTGTGATTCCAACACCACTATCTTGAGATTGAGGATTTACAGTAGTGTCAGATTTTTGGATTATTTTTAGTGTATCCTCTTCTTCTTCAAGGGAAGAAGTACGGCTGCAAGGGGATGCCAAAGATCCTTGACGACTCAGGACAGGTGGGCTAGCATGGGTGTCAGTAGAATACTCCTCTGTTGAAGGTTGTTTCAGGGCAGGCATGAGGTCAGGGGCAAATGAATAACTCTTTATGGGTGCCACTGTAAGAGAAAATGGTATCTCTGGGTCAGAGACACCAGTCTGGCCAGAGTATAGTTCCTCCTCCTTCTTAATGGACTCATCCAACATCTTCATAATGTTTGCCAAACCATCAGGCAAGAGCTCAGATGGTTCCTCCTCAAACTGGGCACTATCTGAATCCACACTGGAGCAACTGGCACTGCTGCCTAAACTGCTTAGCCCAGCACTTGCCTGCTTGTGATTAGCTGGATTTTTATCTTTTGATGAGGACAATAGAGTGTCCCTGGGAAAGGCCTGGTAGAGTTTGGGGGGTTCTCGCAGGTTTGGAGGGTTTGAGACAAGACCCACAGCCTTGATGTTATGAGAGCTCTTCTGCATGGTAGATACTTTGGATAAACAGGAGGCTGTCTGTGTAGGTTTATTTGAAGACTCTGTTGGGACATGTTTGGAGGAATATATAGATGTAGAAATCCCTGAGGTGTTTTGTGAAGTAGGAGTAACTGAAGCATTCCATTGCTCTCTCTGCCTCTGTTTTTCTCTAGCATAGTCTGTTTGAGGGGTGAGAGGAGGTGGTCGAGACCTTTCTACAGGATTTGCACCAGGGGCCTGCGGACGTGTAGGCACACCTCCCCTGCTCAGCCAGGGAAAAGGTGGAGATGCCTGGGATGGAGGTGAAATTGTGGAAGGTGTAATGGCTGGAGACAGACATGGTGGGGGTGGATCAGTAGCACTATTTGACAGCAAGCTTTCTAGATTCTCAGTTGCAGAATCCTCATTTACCTTTTTGTTTCTTACTTTGCTATTCTCTGTGTTGTGTTTTCTCTCCTCTTCCTCTCGTTCCTTCCTTCTCTCTTCAGCTCGCATATGGCCCTGAAGCTCAGCATCAAGCTTTTCAAGTGCTTCCTCAATGGACTGGGTGCTAGAGATGGCAGGTTGAGCACATGGCCTTTGATATGATTGGGCAGGTGGCACCTGAGATGCGGCTGGGGCTGCCAGGTGAGGCAATTCATGATGCAAAGACTGTTGAGGGTCTGTGTTCACAGTGATGGACAATGCAGGCTGTGAGTGATGAAGGGGTGGACTTGCAGCCTGCAAGAGGTTGTCAATGGCCTTGCTGGTGATGACACTATTTCCTGATCTCTGAAACCCTGAGCTGTGAGAGGAAGGGGCTGATGACACATTTGGGGTGTAATGGGGTCTGTCCTTCCCTTGGTGGGGTAGATGGGGTTCCTGAATTTTTGCCTTCTGTTGGTGATTTGGATGATTTGCTGTGCCAGATTGGGCTCTCTGATACTCAAGGTGTGGGATACGTTGTTCAGCCGGACTGCGGTTTGAGACTAGTGCTGAAGGCTGTGCAGTCTTCCAGCTGTTAACGGTGCTGACTGGACAAGCATTAGAAGAGGTCACTGAGCTCATGGTGGACATAGGGTCCACACTACTGTAGCGTGAACAAGGAGGACATGAAGGTTCCACGGATGGCACTGTGGAGGTGATAACTGGTGCCCGAGCCTGAGAGGTGCCTTCATCCTGTTTCTTCCCAGTTCTACTCTGCTGTTGCTGCAGCGATGAAGAAGAAACCTGAGAGTCCACAGATCTGTGATAAGGACCGAACTCCTAAAGGAAAACAGATATGATTGTAAACATATAAATTCATAAACTGATTTTAACAAAACCATAATTTATGGACACTGTAGTAAAATAATAAAATCCTGGCTATTTCCTGGCTAATTGTACACTCACTGAGGCCTGATTATCATGCTTGATCTGGCTCCTCCAGGGCTTATGTTGGTTGCACTGAGGTGCTGACCCCTGTGTCCCACTGTTGGAAGGGGGCCTGGTGGTGGGGACCAGTCCTGGATGGGGCTGGAATTTTGGGTGGCTGTAAGGCACGGTGGTGTGATGTGCTGGTGTGGGGACTGGGCATTCTCGGTCAGCCAAGGACGATGAAGGTTGTGGTAGAGGTGTCTGGCTGCCAGTAGACCTCAGCTCAGAAGTCTGCATTTTGTGGTTGGGAATGACCTGGTGCTCCCCCAGAGTCTGAGCAGAAGGCTGCTTGTTAGGGAAAGGGAATGTTGTTTGGTGGCGGTGGACATTCTGTGAGGACCCCAGAGACTGTGGTGACTGAGAAGACTTAATGGGTTGTGGTGTAGGACCACGGCCATGTTCATAGGCGCTGGCAGAATTGATGGGAGGTGGAGAGATGGGTGAAGGTTTCGAGGATGGATACTGTTTGTAATTACAGTTACCCATGTCTTGTTTGTTCAAGTCCTGTAAACAGACAATAAGGTGAATGAACATATCAGATAAATGGATATATATCTGACACCAAATCAACATTGGCCAAAATAAAGTGCAGAGGATATACAATCTTGCTCCATTTAAAGCTTAACTGACCTGAAACTCATTGTAGTTTGTCTTGCGTTCTAGTGGAGCCCAAGTTGCTGCCCCCTTTTGCAGAGGAGGATAATGGGATTGAGACTGCTGCAAGGGCAGTGAAGAGCCTACTGACCCTGAGTATTGGTGGGTGCCTATCAGGCGCTACAAAAGACAAAACTGAAATTTCAAGCACTAAAACAAGCTTCATAAATAGTACCCCATTACTCGCATAATTCGGACATCCTTGATAGAATAGTATGTTGTGTTCCAAAACAAAAAGTGCATACCAACTGTCAATAAAATATTTAATTGTCTGATGTATAGAAGTGCTTATTTAAAGGGGAATCCCTAAAACAAGTGACATGCATTATTATTAGACAGCAGACAGTTTTTCGATTGGATCTGTTTAGCCAGTGCTCCCTACCTGTTCTGAGTCAGAGCTCCTCTTTCTCTTGCTTGGGCTTGGGCAGTCCTCATTAGGCCTGTTTAGGGAAAGAGGGGTGTGCTGGATGACCGAGTGCTCTCCCAGAGGCGGTGCTGGCCGCTTTAACTGGCCAGCATGAAAATAAGGGCCCCTAGGTGGTTGTTGCTGCTGTTGTTGAGACTGTCCCCATAAGTCTGGGATTGGAGGCATGGGTCTAGTACCATGTTGAAAAGGAGGGGGCCCATACTGGAAGAAAGACAGCAACATTAATACAGTTCCTCAAAGCTAGAGTATTATGAAAGATATCTTTATATAACTTAATTCTTATAATTTTGCTTTGCAAAGCAACTGTGATGAGCTCACACAAAACAGGCATACAGTATATGTTACTAATGGCAAAACACTGCAATATTATACAATTATACGCCTACCTTTAACAGCTGGTTAGCTCGGGCTGTAAGGTGTGCAGATGGTCCAGCATTGTATCCGTTGTGCAAACGGGCATCATGATCACTAGGCAATGGCTCATAATGCTGACCAAGTGGATCCCATGGCCTGGAAGGGCATGGGGGAACCCGGAGATCCCTGTGCAACCCTGGCAACAAGGCCTGAGATAGCTCCAGCTTTTCCCCTCCACGTGCCAGTGGCCTGGGTACACAAACAATTGTGAGTAAGACTGTATTTTATATGGGGTAAATTGGAACAATGTATGTGCTCAAACACTCACCCACTGTTGTAAAATTTACTTGGATGATTTAGTCCGGTCATGTGATTGGGTGGGAGGTGAGGGAGAAACTGAGGTTGGCCACCAGGTGAGCATCTGTAAGAAGATTCAGAATGTCTAATAGCAACAAATCATTATCAGAAATTATGAGTATTTCTATATAGTAGAAATTGAGTGAAGCTGAAGACAGACACTGGCTTGTCGACATATAGGTGCATAGTATTAAGACATACATAGGTGTAACTACCTGGGGGGAGGAGGCCAAGCACGACCACTCATGGGAGCCCATGGTCCCCGGTTGAGTCCATCCAGAGGGAAAGGGTCCCGTGAGCTGCGCGCACCAAATTGTTCCACGGTGTGATGCATCCAGCCTGCAACATAAATGATTACCCTATATTTATATACAGGATTTTTTAAAATGATAAAAATCATAATCATAGAATATGCTGAAGCTTTGTTTTTATGAACACTACCAACTACAAAATAATTGCTTTCTAGTAGATAATTTAAGATCTTAGCTAAAATTAAGGCAATATTATAAAACTGATTACTTGTTTTCCAAATTCTGGTCTGACCAATAAAAATATCAGTTAATCTAATGTAGAAAAAACAAGACACTATGCTTATTCAGTCTCTGAGTAGAATAACAAAATTAATCCCTCACATTTTTCTCACATGTGGTTGTGTATATGACCAATAAAATCTGAAATTAAACATAAAGACTTAGTTACCACACTAGCTGTGTACGTGAAGCCCTCCACAGCAGCAGAGAGAGGGCCACACACCAACACTCACACGCTGTTTGGAGAACTGTAGAAAGAACAAAAGATGCAAATTTAGAAATTAACAAATCTGAGGACCACATACAAGTCTGAAATAACATTCATTAAAAATCACAGACATTTGCTTAAGCTGTTAGTGAGTGAAAAAGAAAATAACCGATAGTTCCAGCAAAATTGTACACATTTATACAAATATTATCTGTTTGTTTTGGCCGGCAGAATTGTTAAGAGGAATCATCTCAATTATTATTCAAATTATGTATAATTTCAATTATTATCACACAGGATTTAACATCCTCTATGAAACACAAATATAAATATGAAAAAATACAAGTCACCAAATGAACAGTCATAAATGTTGTCTTTAATCAATCATTTTCAAATAAGATCAGTTTATCAAATTATCTGTAACAGTAGATTTCAACAAAGAAAGTGTAGGCAGTGTTATTACAGCTAGCAGCATATAGGGGGCAGTGTGTGTGTGTGTGTGTGTGTGTGTGTAGCACAGATGGGCTAGTGGGAGTTCAGCTATAGGAAGAGTGTACTGAGG
>JAOTRN010000043.1:6319845-6330844 GCA_028566695.1 Bagroides melapterus | reverse complement strand
TCTTTCTCACTCTCTCACACACACATACACACACACACACACACACACATTTATACACACTTTCTTTCTCACTCTCTCCCACACACACACACACACACACTTCTTTCTCACTCTCCCTCTCTCACACACACATACACACACACACTTATACATACTTTCTCACTCTCTCACACACACATACACACACACACACACATTTATACACACTTTCTTTCTCACTCTCTCCCACACACACACACACACACACATATATACACACTTCTTTCTCACTCTCTCTCTCTCTCTCTCTCTCACACACACACACACACACACACACACACACAGACTGACTGGGTAAGCATGTAACATCAAACCTGTCACACACAGCTAAAGCAAGTGTCATTTCTGCTTTGGATGATCTCCCTTCTCCAAGCAGTGAGGAGGGGAAATAAACAAACAGAGATGAACAGCAACATATGCTAAACATATGGAGGCACTGCAATGCCTGATTACACCACTCAAACATAAAATTCCTCCACACCAAGGCCTACGCGGTAACGAGACACAAACAAAACCATGAAAGAAACTCAAGAAAACTGCTGCTGGAAACAGAATGACAACAACTTATGCAAAAGGAGCAAAGTATATAGATCGAACTCAAATAAGCATCAGAAACCAAAGGAGAGTCTCAGCAACACAGCTTGGCATGGTAACCTGTGCACGTTTGACGCATGGTGGTGGAAACAATGCCATCGGTCCACTCGCAGTAGGACACATCAAAGTGGCCGTAAAGCTCTTCCAGAGACATGGCCTTGGGACTGACCACAAACTCCTGTTGGAGAATGAACAGGCTTATAGGAGGAAAGAGAGAGAGAGAGAGAGAGAGAGAGAGAGAGATGATTTGCAGTAAAGGGAAAGACACTGAATCATGAGGGACACCACAATGAAATGAAATGCAAGCCGCAGGGGCCCACACAGTCAGACAGCACAGAGAGAGAGGGATAGAGAGAGAGAGAGAGAGAGAGAGAGAGAGAGCTACATCATGTCACTCATCAACAGTAGCTGGCTTGCTGCAACAGAGAAAGAGAAAAAAGCAGCAGGGAAAGGGGATCTCTTTGCACTGACAGTCCCATAGGAGCTGAGCTATGCAGCACTCCTGACAAACACGCGCACGCACACACACACACACCATCCTACCCCAGAATACTGCGGTCTCCCCGTTCTGCAACAGACTGAGAGAGACAGACAAGAAGGGAATGAGGGAAAGGGAGAAAACAGAGAGATATTTCGGCCCACATTTCTGCTCACAGCAGGACAGAAGATTCTGAAGAGAACAGAAATAAGTAGGTACAGTAAAAAACATGGCTCAGAGAAAAAAATGCCAAGAGTGACATTTAACTCGATCATCCCATCACCCTGACCGTCCTTAAAAAAAAAAAACAATAAGACTAATGTAATAAACACAAGAAAGACATCTGTTGATAGCATCTGTTCAGTAGCCGCTGTAAAGAACTGCAGAGAGGCAGATAAAGTAAAAAGGAAAACATAATTAGTGGAGCTTACAGAGTCATGCTGAGTTGACATAACAAGAAAAGAGAAATATCGTCAGACACCTTCTGGGCCCTGAGACGGAAACAGGCTAATGCCATCTCCAGTCAGCCTGTGACCGGCTGTTCTTTTGTGTGTGCCCATGTGTGTGTGTGTGTGTGAATGTGTTGTTGTGAGGCTGAGCTTAAAGGAAACAGAATGTACACCACCAGTGTGAGGTTGTTTTCCTCAGCCCACACGCATGTGTCAGCCTCAGTGCAAGATATCGCAAGAGCTGATGACACAGTTATATGCTGCGCACACACAAGCACAGTTTCCCTAAGCTTGCAGGTGATCAAAGAAAGATTCCGGATGAAAAAGGAGGACCATAATCAATGAAGTCCATTTCCAATAGCGGTGTAACTAGACCTCTCACTTTTAAACGTCATTGCTTGACGTTATCTGGTGTGTACGTCTTTGTCTCTTAAATCTGTCCTATACAAATAATCTGCAGGTTCTAGGAAAAGAAATACGATTATTTACTGTAGCCATGTTTATCCTCTTCCATCTGAAAACACACTCAACAGTACCTGCGCATGCAGTTCTCATGAGCGAGGACAGAACGCCGTCGCTCCACTCGTTGGTGGAGAGGTCATATTCACCATAGAGTTCTCCGAGACTCACTGCTTTGGGGTTCAGAGCACATTCCTGAGGAGTCATAGGTTAAAGGTCAGACAAAAAAAAAAAAAAAAAGTGGTACAGGTGTCAATTAGAAGGAGGTGTAAGTCAAATGAGGGATAGAAAAAGAAATTGAGTTGAAATGTCAGACAGGAAGTGGCTGCTGGAATGAGATTTGAAGAGTAAGTGTGAAGACAGTGGAAGAGGTTTGTGTGCGTGTGTGTGTGCGTGTGTGTGTGTGTGTGTGTGTGTGTGAATCATAGCATGTAGAGATGCTGAGAACAAATAATGAGGAAACTGGAAGCGGTGATATTTCAATGGTAGGACAGAGATGGCTTCCTGAAATAGATTATGCAAAATGAAAAGGTGTTGAGTCAGACTTAAAAGAGAGAAGACAGGCAGAGAGAAATTACGAGGATAGATAGATAGATAGATAGATAGATAGATAGATAGATAGATAGATAGATAGATAGATAGATAGATAGATAGGATGAGAGAAAACAGTATATAGAAACAGCAGCATGTAAAAACTATGAGATTTTTGTCACAGAAGGAGAACAAGCTGGGCCATAAAACAGGGAGTGAAATTCATGAAGGGTTAGAAACACAATGTTGAGGTAGACAGGAGAGAGCAATAAAAACAAGAAAGTACACTCTCTCCAGGATCACACACACACACACACACACACACACACACACACACAAACATCATTAAAGGGAAGACCAGATTAAAAAAAAATCACCAACAGACTGAAATGCATGCTTTTAAATCTGATTTATAATACATGATGATGTGCTCACTCTATAATCATGCTTGAGGTGCAGTCAAAATGAATCGCGTCACAAATTGAACATAGCTCTAACCGTCTTATTGCTCGCTGCAAAGCACGTGAAAAAAAGGGGTGAAAAAAGGGCCACCATGGGAAAATGTAATTATACATAATTGTAGCCTCTGATAACTGGATTGCACACATTCCTCAAAAAGGCATGCACAAGGAAACATATTATCACAACAACGTGATGTAAGTGCTACCAATTATGGTACGCTAGAATATGAAGCTGTGGTTTTATCGAAACTCCACCGTGTTAGCTGTAAGTCTGTGGAGTGCTTTTGTTCTGTGTTAAGCATCCTGAAGAACAACGCAATACCTGTGGAGAGCGCCTTTGATGACTGTTGTTTTGGTGTCAGGGATGCGAGACGATGGTGGGTTACAGCACTTGCTAACGGTGGCTTATTTTCATACTAATGAATGCCTTAGGATAGCCGCAGACAACAGGCGCGTTAGAAGGAGCTCTGTGTCAGATCAGTGCTTTTTCTTTGGCATTAAATCGTCTCATGTTGGAGATAATGAGATCGCAATATGACTAACTTATGTTGTGCTATTGTTGGAGTGAACATTTGTCTGGGATAATGGTTGCGCTTTGAAACGCGTGCACTGTATAATTGATATTTATATTCATGGAAAATTGGAGCTTGCAAATATTATTCGCGTATTATTTTTGGAGTCCTTAATTTAACACGAAAACAATTAAGACATTTCGAGAGTAAATGTGTAAAGGGTGTTGTTGTGACGTGTTATTTGATGCTGTGCAAACAAGCAAATGCTTTGTGTATGCTTGAGCACTTTGTCTCCGTAATCAGTGTATTGTTGTTGGATATCAGATGGTAAAAAGCAATAAATGAAAATTTTCTGAATTGAAAAATAAAAATTAAAGTTGTATGTTAGATACGGGTGCAAGACAGCACGGACAACGAATCGTGAACAGTCCTGTAACTCACATGGACAAGGTTGAAGCCAGGTTCTCCTTTGCGATACATGGTGCACAGGGTGCTCTGTAAGGTCCGCCAGGTGACTGATTTGCCGCTGCCTGTCTTGCCTACTATCATGGAAGAGTGGCGTGAGTTCTTGGTTTCGTACAGCTGAATGACTTTGGTCAGCGTGAAGGGAGTGACCTGCAGACCGCTTTGTCGAAGCTCTGCTTCTATTGTTTCTTTCAGCTACAAAGAAAGGAATCGCACATGAAAAACTCTACACATCCACACAATAGCTAACAATCATACGGCACGTAAATAAACGACTACCTAATCAGCTGCTATTTGGAATGGAGTGAACGATTCCTTAAGAGGATAACAGAACCGTACAACATTATTGGTTTGAATCCCAAGCTGATCAGCAAGTACAAATGAACCGGCAAAAAAGTAGGTCTCAAACTTAATAACCATAAACAATCCCAGCACCCCCTT
Source organism: Bagroides melapterus (assembly GCA_028566695.1). Taxonomy (NCBI): domain Eukaryota; kingdom Metazoa; phylum Chordata; class Actinopteri; order Siluriformes; family Bagridae; genus Bagroides; species Bagroides melapterus. The sequence continues at coordinate 6,326,415 of JAOTRN010000043.1, read as the reverse complement.
GAGTGAGACACACTCTTCAGAGCCAGATTACTACAAAGGCATTAAAGCACTCTACCTCTAATTCAATGCCGCTCTCATTTCTTTTTTACCTCATTAACTGTGTACAGAAGCACGAAAAAAGTAAAGAGATCAGAAGCATCTTAGCAACAGCGCATTAGCATTAAGATTAGAGGGTGGAGCGCTCTCTGCTCAACGTGACACTGCAATGAAAAACGTCCCGGTGCAAAACGGACAGATGAGAGCAGACGCTGCAGGGGAAAGTCTACTGTCACCGTCTGCATGTTCGTATGAATGCAAATTTGTGTCCGCGTGTGTAAATGTGAACGTGGGCACATACTGTTCCTCCACCTCCTCTCTCACACACTTGATTGCTGCTGATGCATGCAGCAGTTGCTGCCTGTCTAGGCTTGAGATGTGTGGGCGACGAGACACATACCAAGCAACACATCTGCATTGTGCTGCATATCTGCTGTGTACACTCACACACTACCCTGGTACACAAATGGGGACCTGAGGCATGCGATGAAGCTTTGATTGCAGCTTATGTGCATAATGTACGAAACATTGTGGGGATGACTCAGATTTCAGTCATCTGAGACATATTTAATGAATCCTTAGGTATACAGCTGAATCAAAATGATATCACTGACTACCAGTGGATGCACTAGGGAACCTGTATGCATACAAGTCATTTGAATCTTCTGATTAGTGTCTAATAATAATAATAATAATAATAACAACAACAACAACCTGGTGCATGCTTACAGTAAACTTATCCAGAAGGGATACAGAGGTGAGGACTCAATTTGATGTATTTTTCTGGGACATGGGTCTTCAATCCTTTCCCAAATAATCAGACGTACTTCGTTAAGATTTTTAACGAACATTTTAAATTAGAAAACCCCTTTTTTTTTGCGATAGAAACATCCTCAGCAGCTTAAAGTAAAGCTCAGGAGGTGCTATGCCGTATCACATGAGCACATACCGTATGTGGACAAGTCAGGGACTGATTTCTTTAGTCAGAGATGAAATACGTTTGCATTCCTCTAGTCATACCTTGCCATAGTCGATTATGGGTGTCTCCACAGCAGGAAACAGGTCCTGGATTATTCCGTTAAACAGTGGGAGGTCAATGGCGGTTAGTTTCGCAATGTTCATGTCCTTCATAGACATGAGCAGGATCTGGGGTTAAAGAAGAAAACAACCGTTCTCAAACGTATACTTTAGACATAAGCATTAAAAGAAACTGCTTCTGTATCACTATATGGCATTATTTGTGTTGGCATAATGTGCAGTTATGTTATTTTTGTGCCTTTCGTTTTGCTTTATTATCAACATAAGGAACGGAGGGTGGTGGTAAAACTGTGGAACAACATTTACTTTACATAACGGATATATTCCAGCATGAGCGTTTAAAAAAAAAGCCAGAAAAAGAAAAAGAAGTAGAGTTTGTACTCAGGTAGATGAAATGAGTCTTTTTTAAAAGTTCCTTTCAAGTTCTGTCCTCTTTGATACATTTTTTATCATAGCTCATATTCCCAACAGGGTGTAAAGCGTAGGTTCTAGTGTTAAATTCCTCTCAACAGTGACACACACACACACGCACATATACAAACAAGGCACTTCCAGTAAAGTATGAATAAGTCACTACAGGCCTGGATGTGTTTTTGTTGTATTGTGTTTGTGTCCAGTGTTTTCTAGGTGTGAACATGTGACTGTTGTTGTGTATGCATTGCAACCTCTTCATCTGCGACATCAGGACAGGCTCTGCGCTTCTTTCCAGCGTAGCGGAGCAGAGAGGTGAGCGCACGCAAGCCAAAATCATAGTGATCCTGCTTAGACAGCTGCTGCACTGCCAGACTGTAGAGTGTGAACACTTTCTTAGCTAACACCTGAGACACACAGAGGGATAGGGGAAGAAAATGATGTGAGAGTATGTAACTGAAGTGGAAATGAATTGAGATGCAAAAAAAAAAAAAGAGTATTTCTAAAAGGATTTGTGTTACTTTTCATCAACGGTGAATGGAAATCAATAAAAGTCACAGTGAGACGGTGAGAAACTGAATCGGAGACGTATATCGGCGACAAATTAGCACATGATCTCAAAAATGTGAGAAACTGAAAGACAGTAGTACATTTTAGGAAAAAGACAGAAAAAAGACCGAAAGCGTGTAGTTGTGCTCAGATGTAGAAATGGGGGTGAGTCTATAGACGTGTCAGAGACAGCATGCCTTGCTGTCTGTACTGTTACATAAGTCAGTGTGCTTCAGTAACTAAGAAATTACCTGCAAATATCTGTAAATTGTTTGAAATGAGCCTCCGAGGCAGCAATACATCACGATGTTGCCAAGATACCAACATAATGCTCACTAGCCCAAAGGGCTCATTAGTCTGGATGCAATAAAGTAATTACATGACTGCTGAAGATAACAGAGTCAATGTTGTTTGGGTATACCAGCTATTCTAATCAGAATTAAAATATTATTCAGAACAATTACATATATCTTAGCGTTGCTCTTAAATTCCTACATTTAAAGTACATTAAAAAAAAAAAATCACTGATGTTCATATATTGACATTTTTCAAATTTTGTAAGCCAGATAGCTAAAATAAGCTTCAGCCAACAGGATTGAAGTTATATTTAAACCTTTAATAATCCTCCATGTTAACTTGACCAGATAGTGATGTTTAAATTCATATTTGGACTCAAAGAAATGCCCATCTGTCCCACTTAAATATAGCACCTCCCAATCTGCAGTCGCTCCTACGGTCCCTCCTCGGCTGTGAGGCAGAGTTATGCATACTGAAGTAAATGGACCACGTTATCTTGTGTGTGCCTTATTACCTTAGCCACCAGACGCACTATCTACGGCAGTGACACGAACATACGCAGACACGGAGATACACAAACAGCTCGTGTTAATGTGACTGTTTTTTTCTGCTACAGACTTGATTAAACGCACTGCTATATTTGGGACGCGTGTTATTCTTTGGTTATCATAAAATACTCATTTTCCTTAACACTAACCAACAGTTACACAAAATCTCTCACCCCTCCACCACACACACACACAAGTAGCACAAGCTCATGGCTCTCTGGAGAGACACACTCCACTATCTGTCATGGCTCATAACACCAGACTTCCACACTTCAGTGCAACAGGGCAAAGCAGCAGCTCCCTCTCTCCTTCCTCTTCTCCCGAATCTCGTTTGCTCCATCTCTCTTTACCTCTACGTCATCCATCCTCTGCATCTCAATATCTATCATTTTCACTCTCTGTCTCTTAGGTGTTATAGTAAGTCTAACTCCCACTCCATCTGACATGACAAAAAACATTGATATGTCCATTTCCTCCCATTTGCAGAGGTAATAGTCCTCCGAATAGCACATAATGATACAGGGATTATTGATTGTGTAAGGAGACAGGGAACAGGGGGAAAGAGTGAGAGTGGGCTTGTGTGTTGGGTAAATAAACTCTCATACTGACATGCAGGGATCTGTGGAAGACATGATGTTCAACCCTGTTCTGCCGCTCTTAATCTCAGGTATATTATATGTTATTCCAAGTACAATCTCCAGAGCCCCTCTCCCTCTCTCTGCCAGCTAACTGGGCTTGTGTACAACCCCAACAAATAAGGCTTTTCCATTAGGACAATGTTTGCTGGAGCAGGTGGGAGCTCTGAGTGGATTTTCTGGGGGGATTTTGTGCCTACCAGGCCATGAGTGTGTGTGTTTTGGGAGCTGGCGTTACACGCATTGTGGTGTTGAGCTTTGTCAGCCAGGCATTTTGCACATACTTCCACCTATACACACAGACGCAAACACACTCACAGACATGCACACAGAGCGTGCATGCTGTGTGCCAGCAGTAAACCAACAGTGGACTCTGCCTCCTGGTGTGTGTCTGTGAATGTGTGTGTGACTAGACTCATCTGTGTTTGCCTATCTGATTCAATCCCCTCCAGCTCCAAAGCCGAATTTAATACCAAACACTAACCTTCTGTCCAGCTCCCTCACTGATAATGATCTAATTCTATTCATGATCTTTAGGCCTCTCTTATTGGATAATAGCACAGGCATCCTATAAAAAGTGGATTTAGTAAATAGCACTGAAATAGCCCTTATTCACAGGATCCATATTTTTTTTCTCTCTCAAGGTTATCCTTTGAACCAGTATGCCTTTCCTCTTCTCCAAAATTATCTGGTTTATCTAAACGATCCAGATAAGCTCCATAAATGAACACATGAAGGTAAAATGCATATAATGCTAAGACAAACGTTATAATATAATAATGTTTGGTCAAGGGTTTAGATAACGTGTGTATTTGTGCAAATATGCTTCCTCATTTGGAAATTTAGTCAAAATATGCAGAATAAATCCTTATGCAGAACGTAATATACAGTAGAAAGTGATTTCTACTAAAGAAAGAGTACCATAAGTTTCTAGATTTTTCCTGTTTTGTCAGTTGTGCCCTGTCTGTCAATACTGAAACATTAGCAGAGATGTTTAGACGATGTTTAGAGATGTTTAGAGATGTTTAGATTAGACGTTTCTGAAGCTGATTTGTTCATGTACGTCTGCGTACGGCTTTCCCGCGTTTACTGCGTCGGCAGGCGTTGTGCTAAATGTATTCAGAAATCCCGAAGCGACGGAAAGACCCGACGTTTTACGAAGGCTAAAATCTCACCTGGCAATTACGGTGATGCTAATTGGCTCCCGTTTGACACTGAACCAATCGGGTGGCCGCTTGCAAGTGAACGATAGCGGGCAACTACACTATCATCATTGCGAGACAGTTGACTCTCTTCTGTGACATCCCGGCTTCGATTTAGCGATTTCGCGATTCACCACAGAAAAATATACAGAATCAAAATGACATGTACTAAGACAAAAGGACTAATTCACAAAATACTGGTACTCAGTTCCTCCACCTACTAAGGAGTACAGTACCCTCCCTCTCATGAAGAAGAAGAAGAGTACAATACTTAATAATACTGAGAGAAAAAAAGAGTACTGTATTTAACTCCGAGCAAGGCAGAGGGTATTGTACACATGGCTTGAAGAAAATGATCTAAACCCACGTTTTGCATTATTATTATTTTTATATTTATTATTAAGGTACTGAGGAAAGGAAGCTTTTCGAAGATCATTTGTACATGTATATCTGTATCCATACTGTATTTTTAAACATGTACCCCCTGTCCTAGCAAAAAGAAAGGAAGGAAGGACCAACGCCTAAATACCTTTTGTCACAATATATCTACTGTTATTTTACAGCACCACAAACCATATTTTGGTGTGAAAATGGACTCACGATTTTGTAAACAGCCAAAGATGCTTTTAGCACCTATAATAAGATCAAGGGGGTGGTCACTACTGGTATATGATTATTGCAATCAACCACCTATTCTAATTTATTAAGGCTGATAGTAATTGCTACCTTTGTGAAAGCCTGTGACAAGCTGGTGTTATTTTCAACACAAACATGGCTGAAACAATTGATCTCTAGAGACATTTTTCAAACAAGCATTTAAGGAGTTATGGGTAGTGATGGTGGTTGGGGGTGTGCTTTTTTCTTTCTTTGTGAATGTATGACTTGCCAAATCACCCATAAATCTATTGGTGAAAAACAACAGTATTTAAAGCAGTGGGCAGTTTTCAAATGTATTCGGATTGATAGACACAACTAATATTCTGTTCTTAATCCCAGCAGGTGAACAGGCTGCACAAACACTCCTTAAATTTTAATGTGTATTTGATTCTAAAACAGACCTTGTGGCAAAATACCAGAAGAGATAAACAAAAGAGAGGGTTCTATCGATGATATGTTAATTAAGAAAGATGCACCGTGTTTTATGTATATACTAGCCATTCCCACTAGCACACGTGCCTGTTGAAATAGCTATAATTAATGTCAGTCTTAATAAATGTAGCCCGCTTTTATATTGATTACACATACAATTAGGTCTAAACTTGTTCTTTATAGTAATATTTCAGCATGTACTGAAATTGTGAAGCAGCAGCACCTTGCAGTTGTTGAAACCTTCTCCAAACAGAGTGATCTCAGCTATCAGGGTTGAGTCAGGCACAACCATCGAGATTGGCCTAAACATGGACTTCAGATTATCAGGCAATTCAGTACGACCAGCATAACCTAGAAGAGACACACACACGTGCACACACACAAATACAGATTAACAATTTATAAAACACCACTGTTATAATAGTTTTTTTGTTATGTAAAAAATAAAGAAATCTAAGATATTTGATAGAGTTACAGAATAAACATGACTTCTTAACTACACAGTTAACAACATAAATTTCACTGAACAGCGTGTACCAGGATTCATAGTGATGAATATGCCACAGGACCAGACCAAGCGGATCTCCTTGCCCTCAAAGTTGAAGTTTTTGGATCCAGCAGACAGTGCTGAAAGGATGAGCAGGATCTGCTGTGCTACTACTGACAGCACCTCAACGTTAATGCGGTTAAACTCATCAAAACAGCCCCATGCCCCTGTCTGTAAACACACACACTCATTAAGTACATAATCTGTAAAATTCATTG
>JAOTRN010000043.1:6293943-6301443 GCA_028566695.1 Bagroides melapterus | reverse complement strand
CCAAGAGTGTCAGTGAGGATGCCTTTGCCACCCACAAGTCTTGTCCTTACTAATGTTCTGCATACAAACAGGAAGGAAGCTACTGACCCTATATCACACTTTAGTCTTTGCTGTGACCTCGATCCCATTTGGATCAATTCATAATTCATTTGCTGCTTCTGGTGCTAATTCCATATAAAGCTTACAACAATCATTACACGCAGTCGTTCTTGAGATATTGCACTAATGACAATCTTGGACAGACAGTTGGAAAATAAAAGAAGACGTGAACCTTAAAGTAAAGAAAAACTAGATAACAAATCACATTTTAAATTCTTAACTGTATCCCTGATGGAGCTTTGCAAACATCTGGCCTTTTGGAAAGAAATATATTTGAAGTAATTCTATATTTTTTAAGGAAAAAATACATTCAGCCGAACAAGAAAACAGACCTTTAAACTAAAATATGGCTTCTGTCCGTTTATGACTTTGATAGACGTATCTCAGAATAGCTTCATTAACAACGTCATTAGTTACTGATGACATTCACGGCCAGTACAAGCTCTTATTACTTGAACTACTGGCAGGCATCCTTATAACCAAACTGAGGAAATACATGCTGATAACATGAGGAACAGAAATTTATCTTAATTGCCGTTTACAGCATGAACATCCCTAAATCCGGCCCCAAAGGAGCCATGCAGTAGCTCTCACTGGAAATGAAAGGGAGCTCAGAGAGCTTTAATCATCTCATTAACTCTCCTAGCTGCTTCTCGTCAAGCACCTGAGTGTCTGAGGCCTCTTGACCCTCCAGACCTTTCCACCCTTACCTTAGTCTATGGTGACCTTTGTCTTTGTAGGGAGTGATGTCCAAAGAGAGCTCCTCCCAGGTCTTAGTGATTCCCTCCAGTGACTGTGGAAAAAAAAAAACATAAAAGGCAAGAATTAGCAGAGAGCTATTATTACTTCCAACACAAGAAGGCACCTCCCACCATCGTTCTGAATCGAGGCAGAGGTCAGAGCTGAGTAGGCAGTTGTCAGACTGAAAAAGGGTTCAGGAACTTTATGAGAGGAGGGGACCATTGATCTGACTAACAGCAGATTCCTGTCTTCATCAGAGGGAAGATCATTCTCGAAACACCAGCCACCTGGAGGAACGCACTGGTGTCACTTCCCATTTATTCTCTCCCCTTTCGTTTTTTTTTTTCACTCTCTCATTTTCTCTCTCTATTGAACATGACTTCCAAGTGAACTGTGGTATGCTTTGGGGGGTTCCAGGCTCTTCAAACAAGTCCGTCCTCCCACTGCTGCTTGCTGTGTTTTGGTAACCTCTGTGAGCACAGAGCAGTACGTCTGGGAATCACGAGTCAGAGAGAGAATGAGAGGGTGGAGGAGAAGAAGAGAGAGACTCCCACAGTCTCCTGGCTGACAGGCAGTCAGAGGAAGAGTCTCTTGGTTCTCCTCTGCAGGGCCTTAGAGGGCTGATGTGCAGGAAATTAAGTGCAGGGCTCATTTCCCCCCATGGCCACCTCACAGGACTTATAGCAGCATTCCCAGGAGATCTTTCTCAGTCACTAACTACGCAGCACACACAGGCCTTCTGGGCAATCACTTATCAGTTTCTGAACAGTAAACTCTTATAGTAATGTTGGCCCTAATATTTTACTGTACCGGCTGACCCTCATCTTTCGTCTAACCTCCTTCTCATAACATCGAACCCTAACTGAACCAGTGAAGACGTTTTAAGTAGGTTATTTACTGAAGGTCACTCACAGGACACTCGCTGACATTTTTTTCAGTGACCTCTGCCTTCTAACTCCTGACTTACTTTCTCTTTAACATTTAAAGAGCTTCAGGAATTCGGTGGCCAGGAGAGCAAGAGCCCTGGAGCAGAAACTAAAGGCAGGGAAGCTTAACTTAATCATCAAAGAGTTATGTGAGTAAACAGAGTGTTAGGAAGATGAAAAAAAAAATGTGTCTGAATAAAGTGAACCTACCTCAAGAAAGAAAAAGATGAAAAAAGCACGAGTGGGGTGTAAAACGACTGCGGAAACATTTACGCAGGCAGAAGAGATTGTGTGAGACAATGCTCTGGGTCAGGCGTACTCTGTTACCTGTTCTATGGAAAGCTCTTTGCTGGCAGCTCCAGAGATGTCGCAGATGCGCTCAGCATACTGATCCAGACCCATTGCCACAATGGCTTCCAGAGTGAACTCTGGACTGTCCTGGTCAAAGGGGCGCTGCACTTCATGCTTAATCTGACTCCAGTGCCTGAAGCATAAACACATTAAGTAGAAAAACTATGTAATAAATGACTTGACTGGATCGGGCTTGCACAGAGTTTGACGTTAATACCAAAATTACAGATGTCAGAATTACACGTACAGATTTCTGTATCCGGAGGAACTGTTTGTCTAATCTTTGCCTAAATCCGAGGTGTGTCTCTAATAACATGTGATTCTGATCTTATTTCTCGCAGGATAATGGCTTGAGTATGAAGTAGTGCTAAGTCAAGTGCCACTAGTTGACAGTTTGTAGTAGGCGAAATATTTCAAGCTACGATTTACGCTTTGGCCTGCAAACGCACTCATGAACTATATAATTCCATTATAGATGGGCAACACTAAATGATATCTGAGGAGACAACATCTAAATCGGTAGACGTTGATTTACTTAAGGACAGAATGTTATGTGAATAAAATTTAGATCTACACTTACTTTAGCTGTGAGCATAGCAGACGGACGCTCGGGCAGTTTATCATTTAAATCATGAGCATGCTTTCTTTACAAAAGAGCAAATCATATTAAAGAAAGCGTCATTCTTTTACTAATTTGACAACACAAAATAGTACGTTGAAAGCATGATAATTGCAGCTATAATGGCCCGCTCAGTCTGAGCTATAACGCTAAACGGTAGAAGCAGCATTTTTCCAATGTACTTCTACATTAGCATGCAGAAAAATAGCAAGTGCTGGAACAAGTGCTATTTTATACACAGCTAAATAATGAGAGTTGAAGTCATATTATTAAATTAAGCAAAAAAAAAAAAAAGCCTTCCAGTCTCTCAATGTTTATTCGAATGCTTGCCAGTTTATCATTTATATATCATTGTGATAGTCTGTCTTTTTATTTGCTTAGTTTTAAATTGTCTCTTGCTTTTACGTTACATCATATTGAAGAGTGAAAAAAAAAAAAAAAATTAAATCTCCCATTTATGAACTTCAAGAAAACTACTTACATTTAAACGCGGGGGTTTAGACTTTATGGGTAATTTAATGGGTCACCTAGAAAACTAAAGCTCCTGCTTATACCACACTTAATCAACGTCGGTGCGTTTATGGAATTAAGTCACCAATTCTGAGTACAAGTCTTATACCTGGTAAGTTTTCAAGTTCATTTCAAACTGAACCAGAGGAAAAAATAAAGAATTTTCAAAAGTATAACTTATGTGTAATATCATTATCAAGACAACACAATTATTGGTGTTTTTTAGGTAAAAACAAGTGAAATGTCAAAACCATTTTAGGCAGCTAAAAGTAAAACCAATTCAAATGTGAATTTATAATAAATTGATGTTATTAAAATCGAAGAGTGAAATGTGCTTTGACAGGATTAAATATGCCCCATGATGACTTAAAACCAAGGAAATAAAAAGACATCAACACGTCGTGAGTGTCTCACAGATCTCACATATAGCATTTTACAAATGACAAGTCATAAAAGTTAGACTTCACCCACAAGAGATATTACAATCATTCTGAACATCTGGTTGTTATCTCATTTAAAGAAGCGATTCTAAGACTACCAGGCTCCCGTGTCTTTTTATAACTCCACAACAATCACACATTTCCCCTGTGTGCACGCTAGGCTACCGGGGAATATTAGGAAGCATCTTGCAGAGTGTTACATCAGTGGTTATTAGCTGCCTGCTATCAGAAGAGATCTGTGCCTGTCTTGGCTGTCTCTGTTGGGGCTGTCAAAACAGGCCTGTTTGGGCTGGCTGAGGCGTTGTTTTGGGAATGCCACTGCCAATCTGAGAACCAACAGGAAGTATGACAATGTCCAATGCAAAAAAATAGATAAATGTGTTCATGGAAAAATGTTTCATTTTGTCTTCACAGGTATGGAGCCGCAGTGACTTGGGTTCGTATGGAGAGGAGTAGGAACCGTTACTAACATTGGGGTGGGGGTTGGGTGGGCAGGTGTGTGTATATGTGTGTGTGTGTGTGAAGTGATTCAGTGCAGCTCACTCCAACCAGGCCTTAACCATTTAACTGACCACTGATAAGAAGCTTCGAGAGTCTGTTACACAGATGGACTAAAAATGGATTTATGCACACGCGGCAAGCACCAAGGCTAAAGTGGAACTTATATAACTGTAAGTGTGAAGGCACGTTACTGAGGATAAGTGGCTGATAGGTAGCCACTAAAGATGATAATACTGTCGCCTTACTGTGTGTTGGAGTGATTAACTTCCTTTAAAATCACATTTATTCTGACAGACATAACAGGCAGTAGCAGCAGGGTTTCATTGTGTATTCATCTGCCATGTCATTTGTAAACTATTAAACACTGATGGTTCCTAATTCTTTAGAAACAAAATCCAGAATGACATCCTGGTGACTCTATATAGTATATACTCCCTACATATATACATGGCATTGTAGAATCGATGTAGTCATGCCTAACAAAACATTTAAAGGTGCTATAGTCATTTAATAAATCTTGTCGACATAATGTAATAATAATAAGTAAAGCCGTGATAAAATGGAAAGGTTTACACCCAGTTCAGGTGTATTAAATGGTTTTGATTGGGAATGCTTCATGGTGTTTGGATGTGCCTCCTGTAGATCCTAGGGCGAGAGCTTAATAAACATTATATTGTAAAAGTTAAACAGTTAAACCCACCTATGTGATTGTTTGAGACTTGAGCTCACCTAATGCACTGTACACCGAGATATTAAGTTATAATATATTTTGTGAAAGAAGGGTAATGCATCTAAAAGATTCAGGAAATATGCAATCGAGTGATCTTACCTCAAGATACATAACATTTGAAAATGATTTTTTTTTTTTTTTGCCTTCTAATAATTAAACAATTTGAAAAGAATGGACTAATATTTAAACTGTGAAATTTGTTCTGACAGCCCTAGGGGTACGTGGGTGCCCGAGTGCTTCATGTGCAAGGCTCACCTGTTTCTCATGGCTGGATTTTTCAGGTCTAGGATCAGTGGAATGGTTCTTTTGAATTGCTCAATCCTGTTCTTGGAGAAATCCACTATGTCCCATTGTTTATCCTACAATGACACATCGACAGAGAAGTCTACTATAAAACAGTACATCAAAACCCCGCTCACACAACACCATCAGTCTCTCTACAGACACTTTAATCATCACTATCCCACTGCAGGCTAAATCATTAAGAGCTGAGCAATGCACCATGATCCACTGATCCCCAGTCAGTTGAAAAGTGCACCCAGGGGGCCTCAATCATGCAGGTGTTTCTAATCTGCTTAAAGCTAATGACAGTCTAATGACATCGAAGTTACTGAGAAGTGAAACTAAATTAGCTTTAGAGGATAATTAGCTAAACAAAAGCACGTATATCAAGAGTTAGACAGAGTGTGGAGTGTGTATATGGGAAGAGGGCTTAAAAGCACTTTGGCCCAATTGCTGTAGGGAATGTGTGTGTGTGTGGTAGTTGTACAGTAGTAAGGAAGGCATACAGTATGTGCCTAAGGCTACGTTCACAGGGCACTTATCGTTCCATTGACTCTCCATTCCATTCATACGCATACGAATTTGTCATACCGGAAACATATTTATTGAACTTTGACCCACAAATTCGCATTACCTGAATACGTGTGACCAGTAGAAGATCGATACGCCAAGGCGTGACCTTATTTTATATAATACATCTTTATTTTATATAATACGTCTTTAGAAAAATCAAATAAATAGAGAGTTGGCTTGGTTTTCTTTCTTTATTCATTTATATTCAGTTATTTTACTTTTATGGCAATGGGGAAAACTATTCAATGATGTTAAAGTAATAGAAAAATATATACATTATATATATGCGTGTGTTAATATTTCTTCCGTCACAACAAAGTACAAGCTCATCGGAATCCACGTTGTTCACGAATGTAAAACGTCATATTCTGTTGCTCGCCCATTTATGCGTCCGAATGAATTTTGCGTGCCTAAAGTCTCATGTGACCGTGGCCTAAACCGTATATATTTAATCTAACTGGAAGTGAACTAAATTGACTGTACAGTTGAACGTAGAGTTTTGTGAAATACATTTTTGTAAATAAATAAATGCTTACCTTCAGGTCTCTACTAAGCTTGTGGAGTTTCTTAAACATGGTTTGAGCCGTGATTTCCATGTTTTCTGTCTGTAGAGTGGTGAACTGACCAGACTTCCATTCATTCCAATGAGTTTCCCATTGATGAGCAATTTCCCAAACCTGCTGCAGGCCATCTAGATCCTACACACAAACACACACAAAGAAATAAAAAAGTTCCAGAGCTACTAGAAACATCAAGAACAATGGAACATGCTGAACTAAACCTTCATAGACGTTATTGCCAAACTAACCCATACAGGAAGTTTAATCTACTCTAATAGAATTCCTACTGACTACACACTGTCCTTGAGCCGTTACAAAGCACCAAAACACCCTTAAAACTGTAATATTACCTTGTTTTTATTTAGTGACTTTTGTTTTATTTTGTGCCTTTTCCAGTCAGTGCACAACATTTTAGGTTTTCCACACAGAACTAAATTGTTTCCGAGAAATGTTTGTATGTCAGTAGAGAAGGTAACATATTATGTAATAGGCCACTTTTCAGACATGAAATGAACACTAGCTGTCAGAGATTACCTGCAAAAACAGCAGCAAGCGTGACAATCAAAGTCAGTAGAAGAATGGCTGCAGATCCTCCAAGAGCATCCTTATTTCGTTTCAATGTTTTCAAATTCATATTTGCTTTACAGCATTTCTTATTCTTACAAGACTTAAGCATCCTATCAGGGATTCTTTTTCAGGGATCTAGTAGCACTTTCTTAAAGCATTGTAAAGTGGAAGGTTCAAGTGTGTGTTATGCAGTAATGAGTGCATGAGGAAGTTAGTAATAGCAATTAATACACACATTCTCCAGGCTCTGGATGTCTTTAGAAGCGGGTTGATCAATCATGAAGACGCCGAGGCCATGGCGTATTGTGCTTTCTTCTTCCTTCAGAGACTCCAGCTGGGCTTTCAGCGATGAGATATACTCAAGGGCTTCTCCTGAGCTTACATCACTGCTAAATGGACCTAGATACACACACACACACACACACACACACAAATTAATTAACATAAAAAGAAACATTTTTTGATGTGTAAACATGCTAAAAGGCTATGAGGAAATAGAGGGCAAACATATTTCCCCAATTTCTAAAACAAGGTATAGCACAAAGGCCTCTGTAAAAAGACAAAATGCGTACAAGCAAGGTGAATGTGTGTGTGTGTGTGT
>JAOTRN010000043.1:6241263-6256318 GCA_028566695.1 Bagroides melapterus | reverse complement strand
CACACATACACACACACAAACATACACACACACATGCACACACACACACACATACATACGCAGACACACGCACACATACACACACATACACACACACATATACATACAGAGACATGCACACAATGACTTTGATTATTATATGAAAGTGAATCATGGGTAATTTTCCGTACACTGTACCTCTTTTCTCTAGCTCTCTTTATCTCACCATAAAATCCAAGCTCAAATAACACACATCCATCTTTCTCCGTTGAGGTAACAGACGTTTCTTAGATAACTTTTTACTGGCTGCAGGGAGACATGCTCTGAACTGAGAAAAAAGAACAGTTAAAACCTCACTGGACTGATACAGCAATAACTGGGGCCGTTTCACTTCCATTAAACACACCACTGCTAACATGGAACTGCACACAGCCAATAAAAACATTAAAGCCAGTGTGGCATATATGGGCCAACACGTTGACGGATATTACCCGTGTATGCTGATCTAACACCAGATTCACTGTTCTCATACAATGATTAAGGGTGTCACGTGTAGAAGTCTAGTCCAAAATCAGCATATAAGGACAATTTACTTTATTGGTGAACCAGCTAGAAAGATCCAGGCCACTGAGCATCGATGGAGCCTTGCAGACTGTGTACTTTAAGTCCAGTCATGCCACTGGGTAAAAAAAAAAAACAAGTTGAGAAAAATTACACTATTATTCCAGACAATAACAATACAATCTCCATAGAGGGGATTTATATCAGTCACTGGCAGCATTCATTCTGCTTAACAGATATTCAATTTTCCAGCAAGAATATCTGCACTGAAACAAGACTGTTTTAAAAACACTATTGACATAACAGGTTGGGAATAAATACCACAAACCAATAATTTACTTCAGGTAACTAAAATATGTCGAAGAATTTTAAAGTAGACTGAGTTAAGACTGAAGTTATTACGAATACGTATCAGTCTGTGCTTAGTGATTAAAATCTGCTAAGGATTCATTTTTTTTTTTTATAAATTCTCATAGATATCGAGACCTTCCATGTACAACCTTCTGTCAAGAGAAAAGCCATCTGACAAACAACTAACCGCCAAAGCGGCAAAAATGGTGCTACAAAGAAACAACCTGGTAACCCCGCCATCAAGCATGTAAGTCTTTCTTGTTTATCTGCCACTACATTTTCAACAACAAAAAAACTTGAATAACCTTTAAAGACAAGATGTTGTGCAAACACATCACAAACATTTTTCAATGGAAAATTTCGTCTCGCCCTATAAAAGCCTCAGTGTTGTCACTGTTTGTTGTCATGGTTAGAATCCAGTTAAACTGACAAACCTGGGCACTGTACATGCATACGTTGTCCATGAAGGTCAACCATGATACTGGCCATGAGACCATGATACTGGCCATGAGACCATGAGACTGGCCATGAGACCATGAGACTGGCAATGAGACCATGAGATCTGGCCATGAGACTGGCCATGAGACCATGAGATCTGGTCATGAGACCATGAGATCTGGCCATGAGACCATGAGATCTGGCCATGAGACTGGCCATGAGACCATGAGATCTGGTCATGAGACCATGAGATTGGCCATGAGACCATGAGATCTGGCCATGAGACCATGAGATCTGGCAATGAAACCATGAGACTGGCCATGAGATTGGCCATGAGACTATGAGATCTGGCCATGAGACCATGAGATCTGGCCATGAGACCATGTACATTAAAATGTTGAAAATGGTGATTTAAAAAAAAATGTCATGTGAGTCCGGCAAATGGTTGTAAAAGAACTTAAGAGAAAGTCCTGCAAAAAACAGACAATTAAGACCTGCAACAGACTTCACACCGTGTTCATATGGTCCAACTTTTAGTGTTTAGTACAGTTAAACCTGGATCTTTGAATGCAGCGCAGTTGATAACACCTTTTGAGTAGCGGGTGGCTACGGGCTGGACATGCGAGTTACACAGGAAACAATTAGATCGAATGTTTTTGTGGCAGACCAACCTGCTTTGATATATTATCAAATAAGAGAATGAAAAAAGAGGAAAGAAATAAAAGGATGGGGGGGGGGAAGAGAGAGAAATGCGACAGCAAAGAGAGCTTGCGATTTCAGCAGAGGAAGGGTCAGAGTGTAATTATGAGAGGTTAAACGTTTTTCCCTTCACTCTTGAGGAAGTGGAGAAGGAAATGAAAAGCGAGCAAAGCTGTGAGCAAATGGTGTTGGGAAGCCTGTACTACACAAAAGCAGGGTGCTCACCCAATGATCTAAAGCGCACGTGCTACATGAGCTACAGAGCCACAGCTGATGGCTTATCTATTGAGCAGAGGCCTGAAGCTCAGCAGGCTTTGAAGTGTTAAGAAGTGAGAGAAATCGACAGGGGGGGGGGTGTTGGTAAAATGGGGGGCTGATTACTATGCAGGTCTGTGTGTTTTTAGGGACATACTGCAGCTGAGCTGACAAGCTTAGATGTGGAAAAGGATCTAGTGAGCATTTACCAAAGGGTAATTGGTGGCTATCCTCGGCTTATTGCGATGTAGTTTAGAAACGTTTGGTTCAAGCAGACCTAAGGTGCACCAGAGTCTAACAGCAGGGAGACACCAGTGGCATCTTGTACCTTAATTAAGAGCACAGAAATCCTTGCAGGGACGTTGTAGTGGGGAGAGTTCACCCAGATGAAACGGATCAGGTTGAGGATGTGGCCCAGTTTGGGTGCTATCTGACGTGGTTTGAGCTGGGCAAGTTCCTCACATGGCTCCCTCAGCAGGCAGAGGAAAGACAGGTTAGACTGCGCCTGTAGAAAGCCATCCTGTAGGAAAAGACAAAACTTCAGTCATAGTTTAAAGTCAATTTCAAACGTCAGCAATAGTTGGAGTCGTTTCCATTCTACTCAACAGATTAACGTGGCTTAATTCTATTTGCTTCAACGTCAAATTTGATTTAGTTCCGTTAACACTGTTCACTGTAACCACCTTGACAACACCTACATTTACTGCACTGAGTTCTTTACCACAATTACACCCGGTTCAATACTTAATTTAAATTGAGCGCTACCATTCACAGGAGTATTTTGGAAACCCTTAGCTTATCAGCCATCGCAGATCTCTGCTCCAGCAATACTGCTGACTCGCTCCCTACAGCTGTAACATTAAGAGCAGCAATTACATGGAATGCAAGGTCAATCAGCTTTGAATGTCTCATTATTTCAGTCTGACAATATTGATTTTCCTCGGCCTTTGGAGAGTTTATGAAATGCCTGCTCTTGCTAGAGCTCTGAGGCTCAATGCTGCATTAAGTTACGGGTTTAAGACTCTAGCTAGAAGTTGTCCTTTAGTGCCAGATTTAGGACCAGAAAAAAAAAAAACTTCATTCATTATTAAAGCAAGCAATAAAATAACTGCCTGTAGGGATTTAAATCAGCAGAATTACCAAAGTCATAATAATACCTGCATGTGATATAGTCTCATTTCCAAAGGGTAGGGCAAAGTTACTGAAGAGGCCTAAAAATTTGTGTCACACACAACATGCACGAACGCAGAAGAATAGAGTACCTGAATTTCTTTGGCTAGGCTGCAGAATGGCTGCACATAAGAGGACATGGCGAGCTGCAGTATGGTTTGAATATGACAGACTCCTGGTTTCTGGAGCTGCTGGCTGATGCCAGATAGATCATCGCAGCGGTTCATCCAGAAGGTGATCTCATCCAGAAGACCAGAGCTGTCGCCTGCGTCGACTGCAACCTGTATGTTCAGCACCTCCTTTATCTGCCGTGTCCAATGGATCATCACCACTGAAAAACACAAACCATGAAGCTAAAGAGGGATAATGGAAAACCATCTTGTGCAAGCTTATTCTTTGTACTGGAGCTGTGAGCTCTCCTTGCATGTGTGTTTCTTAGTCCTTACCCTCCAGCCTCTTCACCATCTCTTTGTCTCTGGCAACCACCTCTGGGCTGTGCTGTAGGGCTTCCAGAGGAATATAAAGCACTGTTTTCCTCACAAGCCTAAACCTTGCATCTATGAAGAGCAGCAAATAAAAATAATTGAATTCTATGTATTAAAGCCATGACAGAAGATAAATGCATTTTATCTCAAAGTACAGGAATGCACCTAAACCCCCAAAAAGACTGAAATGAGCATCACGACCCAGTAATTGATGAGTGCAAAAGAGTTTATGGGCTCCAAGAGAGCACATGCAGCTCTGTGCAATAACACAGTACAATACAGCCCAATAATGCTGAATATTATCACATTACTATTCATATTACACCTCATCATTTACCACATTACTGAGCAAATCAATTTAATGTTACGTAAGGTTTGTGAACAGGGGAACTGTAATGATATCAAGAAATAAGATAGAAAAGGTTATTTTTATTTGAGTGGCTTGCATATGCTGTCACATATGGGCTTGTCATTCCTCACTATACTGTTACTATTCTCAAGACCATTCCATTCTTTCTCAGCAGTTCCTTTCTACCTCTTCACATTAGCAACTACATCGCTGGATGGATTATATTCAGAATAACTATTATACTTAGAGAAAGATGGACTCCTTGGACTGTCCATTAGAGATCCCTCTTACAAAGGGTGAGGGTATGACATTCAGAAAAGTAGAACTGTTTTAGAAAGCTCGAACTAATAACCATCCAAAGAGGCATTGAGGAGCCGTTCCTCTGACAGTGAAATGATGAATAAGTGTAAAAAAAAACTTAAATAAGGGGTATTAAGATCAATTAAGAAAAGGAAAATCTGAGGGCAAGAGAGAGAGCAAGAGAGAGAGAAAGAGAAAAAAGAAGAAGGGAGAAAAGAAATCACAACATTTACTAAAATATAGGAGATAAAAAGATGAAAGGAAAAAAGACTGAACTATAACTGTGGCTATGAGTAGTGCTCATTCTGTGAAAATTAGGAAAACTTAATAAGACCATGCAGAAGGACACAATGGCAAAATTCCATTGGCTGTTACTGACAGGAAAAAAAGGGAAGCAAAATACAAGAGAGTGAAATAATAACAAAAAAAATGGAGCAGAGTCATAGGTGAATCAGTCCATTCACAGGGCAATGAGAAAGACATATATGTAGGAGGTGTGAGCCTCTACAGGATGAATGAGAGTTATGGCTAACAGCAGAGTGTGGTGCTTTTTCTTTTGTGTGGGAGAGGGTTTACGATATCTTTTTATTCTCTATATATTTCCCTAAATACTCTCCAATACAATGAATTGCTTCAGGATGAATGGTGCTAAAGTGTTATTTTTGGATCAGGCATGATGAGTAAAATAAATACACCTTTGGGCCAATATCGACCATATGCTTTCAAACTAAATCATTTTTAGTACTGTGTTTAACAACCTGAATACATCATTATCAGTCATTGGAGTCCACGTTGTGACTTCATTGTTATTGCTTTAGTGAAATCAAAGAGACTCCCCTGCACAATGTTTATCCTCCTGGGCTGCTTTGGTTGCCTTGTTTTTTTATTATTATTATAAAACATTTCTGTAGCCTTAAAAATGTGTTACTTGGACTGCAGGTGTATTGAGTTGAGCATGATTTGCAGAAATGTGTATTTAAGGGAGAGAACAGAGATTAAGGAGAATCGTAAAAAAAAAAAAAAAAAGATCAAAATGGCTCTCTGATTAGACAGGGTGCAGTGCAGTGCTACTTTTTGCCCAGGTAAGAATGGTGTTTGATTGGTGGGGCTCTGATTTGTATTTACTCGGGCAGTGTAAAAGGTGACGTGGGTGCGCTGATTGGTATGATTGGTCTGATAATTGAACCATCACATGGGGCCGTGTTGGGTGATTACCTATAAATGGCTGATAGTGCAGGGAGTCTTGGGCCTGCATTCATGAAGCAGTTTAGAGTGAGAGAGCTACCTCTGGATCTATCTTGCACATAGTGATTAAGATCAACATACACAAAAGGAATCTGATTTCAGCTGTCTGAAGGCTGAAATATGATTATTAGCATTGTACTCTGGCAAGCGAGATAAGAGTGGCCCAATGTGACTGCAATGTGAAGAGCAATTGCAAAGGTCTAGTAAAGCCAGTGTGAAGAAAGATCAATGGACTACCGTCTAACTGCCTGCTCTTCAGGAGAGGAATGAATCAGTGCACGTTAAAATCTGGATGCTTTTTCTTTGTAGATCATTGTCATCACTGAATACATATCAATGTGGAAATTGCAGCATATAAAATTCAATAATCAGTGTCCTAGTTTCTGCATGATAGCGCTGTGATTTTCATAAAATGATTTTCTAAATATAATGACCGAAAAAAGGGGAGGGACAGAATTAGTCATTTCCTGAACAAACACTCGAAGCCGGTTTGAACCAGGTAATGTAGCTTGCATCAGAGCCACCAGAGGTCAAAAAGGCTTTGAAATCCGTACTAGTCTCATTATCAAAAGCTCCAACAACCATACACACAAACAAAAATAGACATTTGCTTGATCCTTTCATGTCAGATGATAAAAAAAATATTTGTGGCCATGCTGAACAAGGTATAAAACTTTCTGTTTAAAGTCATGGTAGTGCACCGCTGCTAGCTGGAAGTATCTTGAGAAGTACTCCCACGCAGAGAGTGCTGCTTCTTGTGTCGTGTTGTGTACCTGTGAGGTAGGTGATGAAGCGGTGCATGTGAGCTGTATAATTGTTCTTGATGCTCTCTGGCCAGTCTGTACTGTGAGTGACCAGTGGTGCATGAATCCCGTTCATTAGCCTCAGCAGGCTTTCTATACCCCTTCCCCGTACTGTGCCAAACTGCACACAGCTCTCAAAAGTCTCCTCCATAATCATAGAGTCCTCCTTGCGTATGAAGTAGGCCAGCTGCTCCACCACCTGTGTGTGAGGAAGAGAGATGTAACAGAGAGAAATAAAACAGGTAATATTTCATACTTCCCAGTTCTAATGGATAACCAGAATTCTTAAAACACTAAAGAGTGACAGCTTTAAAAACTAAAATGCCAGATGCACTGGAACTGAACGCTGTGCGGAGAATGTTGCAGATTCAACGGAACATGAAATCCTTTGTCAAAACTAAAAAAAAACACACACACAAAACTGATTTTCAAGTCATGAATAATTTGCAGTATCATCAGTCAGTGGTGATGTATGACTACTGCCCTGATCCAACACCAAATGTCACTGCATCCCAGAATAGAACTAGCAGTACCTGGCTTGGCATGTTGTACTGCACACAAAGGCCGGAGAAAGGGTTGAGGTAGATAATGAGAAGCTTGATTGTAACATCTGCAATGAACTTGTCCAAGGCTCTGTTATTTTCATCTGTCCAGGAAGCCTCTGATACTCCTGTCAAGGCCACTCTCCTTTTTAACAGATCCCTCTATAAGAAAAGAAAATGTTATGATGAGATTTTTATAAAGACATGTACACAAGGCAACTAATTGCAGTTAGCATCTAACCATAAGATCAAAGTAGTAGTGGAGTATAGATATTCACCCAGTCAGGGGTGAAGAAATAGTACAAAAAGGGGCTCAGCGCTTAGCCTTGAGGTACGCCCCAGAGTTAAGTATGACGGTTCAGGAGATGATGTTATATAACTTAACATGCTGCGGTCTTGTTGGTCGGGAGGTCCAACTGCAAAGGAAGGTGTTGATGCCAAGCTCGCCAAGTTTAGTGATCACCTTGGAGGGGTACTGAATGCTGAACTGAAATGAACAAACAGCTACAGTTTCTACGTTAGGCAAATTGGTGAGGATCCGGTGTGGGTGGAAGCTGGTTTTGAGATGCACTAGGCATAAACGCTCAAAGCACTTCATGATTATGGGTGTAAGTGCTACAGGGCGGTAGTCATTCAGATACGCTGGCTCAGAGTGCTTAGGCACCGGCACGATCGAGATGGTTTTGTATCAAGTTGGCACAATTGCTTGGGATAGAGACAGATTGAAAATGTCAGACAAAACCTCAGACAGCTGTCCAGCACAGGTTCTGAGCATCCATCTGGGTATGTCATCAGGGCCAGCAGCTTTGCATACGTCAATCTAGCTCAGAGAGGCACTGATTTTTGTGATGGAGAGAGTGTCTGGTGGTTCGTAGGGGGTTTAGTCTTAATGGTTGTCTCCTGGTTTTCTCATTCAAAGTGAGCATAAAACCCGTGTAGCACATTGAGGAAGGAGACAAAAGTGGATGAGGGGGAAGAGTAGGTGGGCATGTAGTTAATGATGGTCTATAGGCAGATGCGTCTCCTGACCTACAGGTAGTTTCCGGGCCTTGAGCAGGAGACAGACCTTCCTATTCATCCATGGCGGATCTGTTTCCGGGTGGTAAAGCTGTTAATGGTGGCATTATTTTGATCATGAACAGAGGTGTATTTATCAATGGGAGTCATACAGTAGGTAGCCTGAGAGGGAAACATACTGCAGTCCACGTATTGAAAGTGGTCCATTGACAGTGTCTGACCATACTTTGATTGTTGTCAATGAGTGCCCCACACATTTAATAATATTTATATATGATTTAATGATATACATATACATACTACCATTAAAAGGTGTCAATCAGAAGGGTAAAAAAAAAGAAAGAATTGATCATTACACATTAGATGTACAAGGGAACACTGCAAAGGGCATAAACAACAAAGAGAAAATGGACCACCACAGTCACATCACCAACAGGATGTCCACTCCAAAATTTGCCCAAAGAAAAAACTTACCTAGGGCAAAGTTAAAGAAGATGCAGGAATATCTGACAAGTAGGGATTACTCTCTGCAGGCGACAATCCTTAAATCAATAATGTCTCATTTTCTTCATATATCTGAGCTCTCTGTTAGGGTGGCTATAAGATAGAAGGTCTTTCTCAAAAAAAAAAAAAGCTCAAGCAAAATGTGTTATGGTCTTAGGAAGCCAATTTTAAAAGGCATACTATATCCATAATGCCAATAGTTGGTGCTCTTCAGCAAAAGAACATCGTAACCAGAGTGCAGCATGGTGGCAGCAGCATCGTGGATTAGGGATGCTTTCTTCAGCCAGAATAGGGGCTTTTATCAAGGAAGAGGGAAGGGCGAGTAGTTAACTTTTTAGTAATACCCAAGGAAATACTTTGGATATACTTTGGAAGTGCCACTTACAAACACATGTCTGTTTCTTTTAGTTTCCCTAAAGCTTAGATATTATTTTTAATAACATAACAATAACCACGCTATATTTGACAGTATTGACCTTTGGCCATGAGTGTTCAGCGTTAATGAATGGCAGTATAATGCAATCCAGTTCTCTCTGGTTGCCAGCTGCCACTTCTACAGGGTCTCCCAGCAGGGGCTGCAGAATCGCTCCATGTAAATGCCATTGCTCCTTTACCAGCCAGAGGGCTATAATTAATTCTATTAATGTCAATGATGCCAAGGACGGAGTAGCAGCAGGTTCACTGACCCATTCCCTCCCTATCACCCTATGCATTTTAGGTTATTCTTCCTTCTCGCTTCTCAGGCATTCCTCAGGCACTGGAGTAAGCAGAGGTTCCTTGTGATGAAAGGGGTATTGCACTCGTTTATGTGTATAGATTACAATTCCACAATGGATTTTCCTATTTCAATTCTGACTGAGAGCAGCTGGTGAGAGAAAAGTGATATTTTCATTGGCCGACCTGTGAGCATTTGCTGAATTTGTGTGATCAATGAGGCATAGTAAATGAAGATGGTCCAGCAGAGCCTTACAGGCTACAGTGTTTGCGAGGCAATGAATCAACAGTTCTCTCACATCACCAAAAAAGCCTTAGTAACACAAATAAAAAAGCACTGATTAGTATGCAAGGCTGTCATGCTTGAAAGCCTCAGGCAAGAGAAATTGTGAATTGCAGATTACAATCAGATAAGAATCACAATGAGTGTGAGGTAATTCATCAGTGACTGTGTTTAAAAGCCTCTAATTTAGCATAAATAAGTGAATTACCAGGTCTTTGGTGTATGCATCCTCTTCCTCTGACACTGGTAAAACAGTCTCTTCGTTACGATCCCCTGCTAACACATGCGTATACACACACACACACACACACACAGCATGGAAAATTGAATGAATTTATATTTTGTCACCGGATTGTGTGATTGCAAGAACAGATATGTTTAGGAACAGGAATAAATTAATATTTATAGACAATACAGAAAAAATATCATGTGCAATTAAATCATGATATTTTGTCCATTTTCTATCATAATCATGTGATTAGGAGAGGAACAATTTGAAATGGATCTTGACATTTAATCAGTTATCCCTGTGACCTGTGGAAACCCATGATAATCTTTATTCTCTTACCGGCAGGCTGTGTGTCTGAACCCTTCGGTACAGACTCATCTGGGGCTGGTGAAGAAGTTCTCTTCCATGTGCTGGAGTGTTGTGAGCTGCTAGAAGATGAGCGCTCTAGGAGAGGGGTCTCTGGCTCAGCCATAGTGAGATAATGCCGCTGTAACAAAATAAAGAATTGGAATAAGCCGAGGATTGTACATAATTATATTGCCTTTTTTCAATTATATTTAATCTGATTTCATCACTCACAGTGTCCCTATTGAAAGTCTGCATTCAATAGGTAGTCTTTATTATAGTCACTATAAAAGCTGCAGTGAAATCTTGAAGCAACTTGGATTCACTCAGTTGACAAAATGTGCTTGGTTATATTTCAGCTGTTATATTTAAATGAAAAATGTTCTCAGTTTAACCGTGTAAAGAAGTCAGACTGTGGTGATATGATATTTTTGTCATATCACCCACCCTTAGTTTTATGCTAAAACATGACTAATTGAATGCCCTGAACATGAGGTCAGTCTCAACAGGGATTTTCCCGCATTAGGATCGGAATTGATTTTATGGAGTGAATTCATCACTGAGACTTCATTTGGATTACACAGTGCTCGTCTTCATATAGTCTAACTAAAATTCAACATTTTCTTGTTATTCCGGTCATGTCTTGTCTGAGCACATTACAAAATAATTAAGCACAAACAATAATTGCAAGCAATCAACCAGCAAGAGAGAAAAAAAATATCATATCAAGACAAATTTATTAACCTTCACAACAAGAAGCAACGTTTAAGAGCAGGCTTGAGGGTTCGCTCTGAGACCACTGCTAAATTCATACGTAACAAAAGACAACAAAGGGAAAACAGGGAATATATCTGGTTCAAATGATGTCACACTGTCACCCCTGCATTTCCACGTTCGCTTGTCAACACTAGTAGCATAATTTTGATTACTGAGGCTTTGATTCAGTTTGCCAGTTGTCACACTTTTTGAAAACTGTATGTAATAAAGCAGACGAGTTATTGCAGTCAAAGCTCAAGGTAGAGAAAGAGACAGAGACTGTAATGAAAAAAACATTTACTATAAGTCTATAAGCTGCTGAAGGCAGAAAGTCAAACTCCCCTTAGATCAGAATTGAGAGGCGGAGAAGCTGACATTGATCAATAACATTAATATGAGCCTGTGAAGCTCGGAGTCTCGGCTGAGATGAAGCAAGTACCCGAGTGACAAAACCAACATTGTTGACAGTGGAGGATTATTGTAGACAAAGTCTTGCCAATATAAGCCACAAAGGCTTTGGAATGCATTGCTTCTGAACGCTCACAGTAACTTTATATTGCTCTCACTACATCATGTTAATTGACTGATCAATGCTCCAGCACAGTCAGAGCTAGACTCAGCAGTCAGGTAATAAAACGCAAAGAAAATTCTGTAAATCACTCGTTCTTCGCGCTGACGATATCTGCTTAGCTAGCCAAACGCTTCTGTTCTTGTCTACGACCATAGTGTCTGTCAGGTACTTTAATGTAAAACACTGTTTGCTTTGTAGGAACAAATATTTTTCACCTACAGGAATTTTAGACCCTGCCGATCAATTTAGTCTTGGGAAAAACGTCATAAATGATCGCATGCATTTATTTCAGCAATATGAAACAACCTTTATTTAGGGTTGTTATAAACTCCCAGCATGTCGTCTGAATTTCAGACTAAATACCACATTCACCAAAGTGATTGCTTTGACCTTTATTACAATCGCTTGTAGGATTGTGCCTAGGCAAGTTGGGATTCACTTCATGTGGGCTGAAGGCTAAATTGTGTACATCCGGGTATATAAACTGTTTGATTCATTCATATATCATCACTGACATGTCTACACGCAGTGCAAGAACATTCAGGTTAGATTTGTGTCTGCATGCTTAAATCACACTGTATATGTTTTTTAATCCTGACCAGTAATTGGTATTGGTTTGATTTGGTTGGGAAAAATTCCCACAGGATATGACGTTCTGTTTACGAGCTTTTATCTTCAGACTGTTTTTTACAGCATCTGTTAAATAAAAAAATACCGACATACGAGATTAAGATCGGTCTAAAATTACAGCCGGCCTTTTAAGACTTGAGATTAATGTCTGTCTGGTGTTTTCATGTGTATTGTGTGTCTTAACTGACCACTTGCTAATACATTTTCATCAGCAGAGATGCCAAATCTGACAAAAGCAACCAGATGTCACTTCAAAACCAAATCCAAAAAAAAAAAAAACAACTAGCCAATGGCACAAAAACTCATGCAGAGTGGTTACATTTAGCCATTGGATGTCATTTCTTAATTAAATTGTCAGGACCTCAAGCTAGTTGATAAAAGCTATACTCATCCTGTCAAAAATAGGATTTTATGTGTTTTAAAAAAGCACCCAAACAAAAACTGTGATTTATTTGCATGCTTTCTGACCAGTTGTGCTCTTGTTGGATTAAATAAAGCACTTCTGCCTAATGTTTCCTTAAAATCAGCCCCTTTCAAACTGTATACGCTATTTACACCCCAAAATCAAGGCCTTTGTTGCAAAGTGAATTGTAATAATGACTAATATCATACACTTTAAAAAATACACAGTTTGATATTATTATCTTGTTATTTCACAACAAAGCTACAAATGATCAGCTATTATTGCATATACTCTCAAAAATAATTGACATTCATATAGTAGTGATGGAGACATAAGTGTAAGCAATGGGGGAAAAAACAACCCTTTACTTGTATTAACAGCATGGCTAGACGTAATAAATGTTGCTTGGTAGTGCTTGAAACCCACAAAACTGGCAACACGGGTGAACACAACAAATGTAATGTGACCAGATTGAGAGATAAATCCTGTAAATTTCATTCAGATAATGAGACCTTTTAGTTACTATGACACTTTTATCATTACGTGTGTACACAAGCTGCCATTTTTATCATCGATCCGAACGAATTCAATCCAACTGCAGATTTAATAAGTTTTCATCTATCCTAAACACTGCTGTCTGATTTAAATATGCATTTACATGTGCATATAGAAAATGTTGTGAATGTCGTCACATTTTCACCGTTTCACTGCACGTGTTCAATGAGAAAGACTTTACATGACTATTTCTTTTCCTATCTACCGGATTATTCCAGATCTGCATCGTCCCTTTCAAAACAGTTGTTATTTCATTCAATCGGATTGACTGAGGTGTAATCCGATTGCGCTTGTCAGTCTAATTACTAACATGTAAGTGTACTGTCAATTACAGCTATTAGACTGGTCACGTTGACCTGGATTTGATGTGATTTTGTGGAAAGTTCAGGAATAGAAAGCTGTGTGACTCTAATAAATAAAATATTATAGCGCATATTTAAATCTAACGGGGTGTGTGCTTGGAATGTATTTAGAGTTAAACGATTTCGTGAGTATTTTGTAAATAAATAACTATATCTCGAAATTTTTTATTATCTTAAGTAGAATTGGTGTAAATGTTTGTTTTGGAAAACTATATACTTGGTCTGTTGTGGTTCAGTAGGTTGTGCCAATATAACAATAAATTAAGAATTACCTAGCTAAATTAAATATTTAGTAATCCATGTTAGCAATGTCGCTAGCGTGCCTAGCACTGCATTCCGCACAGCTACCGTAATAGCGCAAACTGTCTTACCTTTCAAACTGTCAAATTCCTGGTTCCTCCTTCAGCGTTTCTTTCTGTTACCGTGTTAGGCAATATAATTTATTTGCTTAAGAAATGTTCAAGAATATAAAGAAATAATCATTTGATGAGTTTTGAGTCACGTAGCGCTAACCTTGCTCTCTGCTCTAAAGTTGGTGCGCGTTGTCACGTTGCTATGGCGACGCCTCACCCAGGCACCGAGAGTCAGAAGCGGTATCGGAATCGGAATGACTTATTCAGATTAAATACATTTATTGTCAGGTATTGTAGGGTGTACATGTACAGGAATTTGACTTGGTGTGTTGGTGCATAATAATAATAAAGAAGAAGCATAAATATAAGAAACAAAGATTATATATATATATATTTAAATACTGTGTAATTGGCATAAAGATTTAAAGAGGGACTGTTGTCATTAGACACCACTTCCTATGGGCGTTCAAAGTACAATGCGTAGGGAAAAAAAACCAAAACAAACAAGTAAAACAATCGTTTTTTATTCACAAATATTACATTATTTTTCTTATTTTGAGCAAATCTCTTGCGTATGGGTGACAAAGTGTATGAGAGTCATAACTAATTACTGTTACTAAATACTACCAGCAGCCATGTTGACATGAACTACAGACTCTACCTGACCAATAATAGTGGAATGGTAGTAAGTTCAAATATTATTTTATTTTGGAACTTTGAACTTCTCGTTAATTTTAGGGTTTAATTATTTCCGCCTTCGGCCTTTATTTGAAGGGCTGGGAATAATTTGATAGTAGTTCAAGAGGATTATTAAATGTTATTATTTCAGTACCAGTGACACAGTGCAGATTTTGCTGAATGTATCAGCAAATCTGAGGAACAATATCTGTATTTATCTGTATTCACATTACATTTACACAATACATTACATGTACACACATTACTATGTTTACTTGTTTACATTTTTATATTATATATGTAAAATATTATATATTAGATATTATATATATATAGATATAGATATTATAGATATTTGGGTCTGGGAGTGGGTAGTTTGTGATAATCTTATTTTGCTGTATGGTGCTCCTGGATGCTTGTATATCTATCTATCTATCTATCTATCTATCTATCTATCTATCTATCTATCTATCTATCT
>JAOTRN010000043.1:6022144-6037850 GCA_028566695.1 Bagroides melapterus | reverse complement strand
CTCTTGCAATAAACGGGTCACGTACAAAACGCGTCGAAACTTCCCCCTAACACACACACACACACACACACACACACACTCTCGCTTTCTCCCCACGACAGCCACATTAAAACAGCGAATCCGTCTTTCAGGAGTGCAATGGCATGGCTAATAGCCCCTCATAACCCACATGCCGATTTAGAAGTAGTCCCGTGACGCCGGGTGTCCACTTAAACAAGCGGATAATGACAAAAGGGTGTATGTAGGGGGTTGCTACACATTATGGTCTGCCCGTCCATAAAACTCCAGTTAGGCTAGAAACTGTTATTTAGGCAGACACTAACCTAACCTTAAATCTAGGTAGCTAGCGTGCGTATTTCGAGGTGTTTGTTTGTGTTGATTGCAAACGATCCGTAAATCCTGGTCAAAGTCTCAGATAGTCCTGAGAAGCCCACATAATGAAGTCATTGAATTTATTAGACCTTTACCTTCCTACTTTGAAAAAATTGTAAACTGATACGTAGAGAAAATGGTATGAGGAAGAAGCAATTTTTTCTTGCACACAAAAATAGTTTGTAATTTTATACATGCAAAATGTATACCTATAAATTATCTATAATTATATATAAAGCATCCTTAGGAGGAGGGCAATACGGGCCTAGGCCGTACAGACTGGTAACTACCCAACCAACTAATAAAAAAAAAAAATACTAAAATATATAGACGCAAATAAGATGGGCAGGCCGCGTTTATTTTCCTGCACTAAAATACTCAGTTGTTTCTTTGTTATTGTTTTTAATATGTTACAAATAGCTGATACGAATTATTAAAAGCTTGGGCTACCACGGTACAGTTGTAGAAATGTTTGAAATGAGTATTCTCCATACACTTTAATGCAAAGCGACAGGATCTAAATGAGAGCGGCTATAAAAGCCAACGCATCCATAAATGTGTCGTAAAACGTCCCAGCCGTCCACAGTGGATGAAATGTGGCGTTTATGAGTCTGCACTGATGCTCAGAACTCGTGCAGTCTTTCTGCTTAACCACTAAGAGGACCTGTCTCTCTAAACCAGCCTGACACTTCTTTATATCCGAGTGCCAGATACGCGTTTGACGGGATCTAGGGCTACAAAGCACTTCAAATCTCACAGAGTAGTCGGAAATAAACAGTCTATATTCTACGATGTCCGTGGTAGTTTTACTTGGGCTCTTACCTTTTGTTCATGGAGTTCCAGTAGATTGGCTCCATGTTCGTCGCCGTGATTCCGAGTAAATCCACCAATAATATGAGGAGAAATCCCAGCGCGTTTGCACAGCTCGGGCTCGCCATTTCAAGCCCAGAACCCGCTCTGCGTTCCCCCATCATGGATAAAGGAGATTTTTTTCCCCGAAAACACAGTAGGAGGAAGCCTTTAGGAACAAAGCCTAAAGCTCAGTAAGGCTACAGGGGGAATCCGTCAGTGCGTTAAGGTGCAATGTGTCCGCATGGATATCAACGCAAAACCAAAGGCACAAAAAACCGCACGGGTTATTAATGTCGAGTTTGGATTATCCGCTTTGAGATGTAGCAGATGAAATCCCACTAAATATTCTGTAAAGGCACACTTTTACAGAAAGCCCCAAAACGACTAGGCTAGATTTTCTTAATTGCTGGCTTTTTGTTCTTTCCTCAAAGTCTGTGGCTCGTTCAGTCGTGGAAAGAAAACTCCACTAACAGCAGCAATCCTGACACAAAGTCGCTTTTTAATCCGGGTTTTTGTCAGCTTTACAATTGGCAAGAGTCTAATTGTATTGAAATTCTCGTGCTGTCTTCGGCTGCAAGATCTCTCTTCTTTCCCATTACCCTTTTCGTCCCTTCCGTCTTCTGTTGCGTTTTTTTCTTCCAAGAGATAAAGGATGCAAAAAAAACAAAACAATAAAAGCACGACAACAGATGGATGTGTGATTAAAACGAAATGCGTTCTGGCCTCGCAAAGTTACATTCTCAGAAAGAAAACCGCGCCGATGCCTTTCTTTTCCTTCTTATTTTTCTTCTCTCCTCCACTTGCTCTCCTGCGCTCTCCTCGTAATTCCTCAGCGCACTGAGCCCTTCACTGACTCCGGCTTCTTCTTGCGCGCTGGATTTCGACGAAACCGATCGTATCTGGCATGTAGGTCTCAGATGTGGGCATGAGAATAAAAAGTAAAGAAAGTAAAAATCATTTGTAAACTCTAGCACATCGATTGATGTCCTTAATAGAGAGACGAAACGCAGAACACCAGTGTGCGGTGAAGTGGCGGTGGCGTTGGATGGCTAAATCCCGGTGGGTTATGGCTTTAGTAGAGCGCTTCGTGCTCTTGTCTCCTTCACTTGCTGCTGAAAAGCCTTGTGGTGAGATTTGTCCTAGCTCGCTGACAGACTGACTTGTTGGAGAAAAGGAGAGGGAGGGGAAAGGGGGGAAAGCCCTATCTTCCGCCTGGCGGCCGCACTAACACTCTGAATTTTTCTTTTGGGTTTTATTAAACGTAACATGAGGCGGCGTTATCAAGACTGCTCCATTTTCCATCCCTTTATTATTATGCTTCATCCAGAGAATCCACACGTACACGTCCGAAAACATATTTCGGTATTAAATGACGCGTAAGAATTGTAGAGCGTACTCTATAGAAGCACGTTACAGCTTTAGTGCGCCCCCAGGTGGACCCATCGGAAATAGCGCGTGTCTTATTAACATCATCTACACTAATGAGTTTGATGCGAGCCGCCAAATAACCTGCGGCGTATAGGCTACAACACATTTACTTTCTATCCTATACGTCATTAAATAAATAAAGGAGTGTTCGATTGTTTTTTTTCTCTTCACCTCCCATCCCAGAGTGTTACGCCTACGTGTTTGATGGCTGCAAATAGACGTAACAGGTAACACACTAACTACATTACATCTGAACCAGGCTCTGGATAATGGACAGCGAAGCGATGAAGCTGGAAAGCTTTGCCTGCAGTGCCACACTGTGGATATAACGAGGTACAACACCCTCCTTCAATTAAAGGTAGTATTTATTAAGGGGGACAGGTTCCCAACCATAAACATGGAGAACCCCCTGTACAACACATTTTGGTGTTGTTCCCGCTCTAATATACACACTTCAGGAAGGACTGACTGACAGGGAGCAGGGGAAAATAATACGTGTAAGACCGGAACCTGTGGGTTAAGGTAAATCTGTCAGAAGATTCAAGGTTGGAGATTGAGGATGGTAATTATACAGTGTAGGCTTAATAATCACATGTTAATCCCAGAGACACAATGCCAGAGTGGACTGGATGTTATGTCAAGACATCATTATTAGGTGCAGTCGCCATGCAGTATACTTCATTTGAACCTGTTACATTGCTTTGAGGCATACTGGAAGTTCTCTACACATACTGGAGCTACAGCCAGTGTGGACAGAGGAGTCAGTCAGATGAACAAACGGCCTGTAGCTCGCCAGCACATTCTGAGAGAGAAGGGGAGAGAATGAGAGAAGGAGAAGGAGGAGAGAGATGTGAAAAATATGTCAAAGAGAAAGAAATAATGAATGTGCAGCAGCCCAGTGTGAGCGTTATAGCAGATGCAGACAGATTCGGACAGGCGGAAAACGACAACAGCCGCAAGCAGGAAATATCAGTGATTATGAGGAGTCTGTAGCACCTTGGATGAGAGAGAGAAAGAGAGAAACCAGAGAAGTGGGTTGAAGGGCTGAAGCCAAGGCAATGACATCAGCAAGTTTAACAGGAAATAAAAGTCAGGAGATGTGCTGGCACAAAGTGAGAGAGAGAAGGGGGGTATGTGGTTGTGCTGGTCAGCTTAGTGAGGTGCAGATGCTGCATTGGACCCAGGCCCATTTCAGAGCTGTTCATTTATTCATGATGACCTCGTTATGAGTTCTGACCTTAAGCACTGCCTCATACCGCATCCACTCCCTACAGACTCCATCCAGACTGTTGTGCAGCTGCTGCAACCCACAACACACATATGCATACACACACAGGCAGACACACGTACACGTTTAAACCAGCTGAGTTATCACACTCCAGAAAGTTGGATGAGGACACAAGTAACAGAAATAGTCATGGAAAAAGTAATAAGAGAAAACAAAGTTTGAAAAATGACGAGGGAAAAGTGATGAGAGAGTGAAAATGAGAGAGCGCGCGCGAGAGAAGGAGAAACAGAGCGAATGAGAGCAAAAGAGACAGAGAGGGCCAAGTGAAACACACTAATGAAGAAATAGTGCTTCAGTAAGGTATTATATGGGGCAGAAAAGGATGTGTGTGCGCTTATTCACACTCCTGCCTGTCCTGAAGTTGAGATATCTCCTCCGTATGTTTGTGTTGTAGAGTTTGTCTCTCCCTCTGAGCCTTACTCGTGCACTCCTCCCTTACACCCTGGAATGCTATCAATACACACTCCCTTACACGTTCCTGTGTGAATTAGAAAGCACGCCAGGGAATCACACACAGATGGATCAGATGACTGACAAGACAAAGCAAAATTGACCTAGATAATAATTCCTCACATACCCTATATGCAGTCTGTGACCAACAAAGCAGACTGTACCCTGTATTGCAGTACAATCACTGTATCCAAAGAATAACGTGTTCAACAAGCAATAGTTAAATGAGTGATGCGTTTTATTGGAAACATATTTTCAACAGGATTTCATGATATCACGGGAAGGATAGCCTATAAAAATATTCTGGATAGAGTCGACTTGGTAAAAATGTCTTTTTCTCAAAGATATGCAAATTAAATCATTTGTTCAGTTTGACATTATTCATATACATGTTTTATTTGAATATACACTATTGCAAAAAAATCTGAAATTTATAACTAATGTACACATTTTTCATTTTTTTGTTTAAATACTCGAGTACAAAACCATGTCTGACTAAAATCAGAAGAAAGAAGTAAAATTAGATGTTAATTTTCAACCTGCTCATCCTGTTGATCCCAGGATCACTGGGAATGAGGCAGGAATAGATCTTGAATGGGTCACCAGGCTATAGCAGGACAGTGACACACTCAGTCACACTTAGGGTTTAATTTAGGTTAGCCAGTCCACCTACTGGCATGCAGACATACTGAGAACAAGCAAAGCTCCACACAAGCAGTAACCTGATATCAGAATTATACTGTGTCCCTTGGAGCTGTGATTCAACAACACAACACAACCTGTTATTTCACTGTACCAGTCTGGTAAAATACAGATAATAATTAAAGTTTGCATGCACAGAGACATGATTTATAGTACTGAATTGTAAGTTGAACGTTTTCCTATACATGTATTTGCCTAAGTGTATAGGTATTCTTAGTTCAAGGACAATAACTAACTACAGAAATGTAAAATGGGTTGAACTTCTCTTCAGGTAATCCTATATGTTTTACTTTCACCCATATGCTCAAAAGTCAAGCTGCACACAAGCCATTTATTCTCTTGCAGGACTACATGCCTCTTAACATCGTTCATCCATTCCCTCCGTCCCAGACATCAAGGCCTGAGCTGGGCCTACAGCTTTACCTACAGGGACGCCTGCAACCGAGCACTAAGCCTCTGCACAGAGGGAGAGAGAGAAGCCAAATGAGAAGAAGAGGCAGACAAATGGCAAGAGCAGTGGATTGAGCCTGAAAAGAGGGTGGACCTAAATGATGAATTAGTAGGAAAGATTGAGTGAGACAGAAGGTAGAAAGAAACATAGACAAGGAGAGACAGAGGGATGGAGGAAACACAGAGAGATGGAGCGAGGGAGGGATAGAGAGAGAAGGAAAGAGAACGATGGATGATCAGGGCTGGCAGGGTTGAATGTATTCGGTTTTTGAAGATGAGATCAGTCTCGGGCCTTGGCTGCTGTACACTATCCCCGGAGAGCAATTACACAAGCAATTACAGACCATTACGCAAGGTCTCCTCACAGCTCCAAACCTACAACGGCAGCTCCCTAACTGCCGCAACCGCCATCTCCTGCTAGACGCCAACGGAGAAGCGAGCTTGGGACCATGTTACGCTGTATGTAATTAGTGAAACCAGTCCAAACTAGGTCAGAATACTCTTTTAATATCCTGGAAATATTTGTACAATAAGGGCAAAGTTCAATGCTTTAGAAACCACTCACACTCAATAACTAAACTAAACTCTGAAACCAGATGATTAGTCATTTCATGTTAATCATTAAAATACAAAAGGCACTTAGAATGTGTCATCTGTGATTTAGCTGATGGGGGTTGTTTTGAAACTTAAAGCTTAAGCAAATACAACTTCTGCTCTTTAGTGTTACATTCAAAACCAAGCCCCTAAAACATGCTAGGGCGATTCAATTCACTTCATTCAATTCAGTTTTATTTAATTACAATTCGGTTCAATCCACTATAAAAACATTTTAGCCTGGTCAGGGTTGCAGTTGCTTTGGATATATAGAACCAGGATCATAAACATGGCTGAACTTGTGCAGTGGTGGAGAAGAGGTTAGTGTGATGGACTACTGATTGATGGATACATTAAAAAAGGTTTCTCCTTAAGCTGGATCTCAGCTGCTCAGGATTACTAGATATGCATCAATACCTATATTAGTACCAAAAACATGCAGCTATACTTGGGCTGGAGAAAAAAATGATGTGTGTATTACTGAATTCTGAATTCCTGATTTTTCCGAAATACCCCAAGTCTTCATTTTCCGAAATACCCCAAGTCTATCATTTGATATTAATTCAATTAATTAATTCTGATGTAAATGTGCGGTGAAGTGCAGTGGTGAGGGTATTTACAGTGCTTTTTTTTTTAATAACCGATGATTTGAAACATTATGCATGAGTTTATTTATCCATCAACCATTAAT
This sequence comes from Bagroides melapterus, assembly GCA_028566695.1. NCBI lineage: Eukaryota > Metazoa > Chordata > Actinopteri > Siluriformes > Bagridae > Bagroides > Bagroides melapterus. The sequence continues at coordinate 6,031,023 of JAOTRN010000043.1, read as the reverse complement.
GTGAGGTTGTAAATTCAAATCCTGGCACCCCCAAGCTGCCTTTGATGCCCTTGAGCAAGACCCTTAACCCTCATCTGCTCAACTCTAATTAGCGTTAGATAAAGGCATCAAATGGAAATGTTCCCCTTTAGGATAATTTAGCATGGCAAATTCTGTATAGAAATGCTTCAGGGGTGTCCAGATTTATCCACCCAGGGCTGGTGTGGGTGCAGGTTAACATTCCAACCCCGCAGAAGTCACACCTGTGTCTATTGAAAGCCAAGATCAGTAGGTAGAATCCTGCTTGACTGCAATAAAAACCTGCACCCACACCACAGCCCTTTGCATATAAAACTGGACATCCCTGAAGTACTGGCAAGTTTTCTGGGATTTAAATACAAACCCAAGCTAAGGATTGGATCAGGGTCCCTGAAGCTGTGATGTAGCAATGCTAATTAGATTCATTACAGTGAGATTTTATGTATATAGAACTTTAAAGAACAGACACTGTCACAATGCAGCTTACTAGAAATCCTCAAAGTGTTTTTTAGATCCCTAATGAGCAAATCAGAGGTGACAGCAGCAAATGCAAATTCCCTGCGACAAGTGGACGAGTGTGTGTTGGGAGTCCACATTTCTGTATATGCATATATAGTTGTTTTTTTTCTTCCCCCCATTCTGTGTAAACTCTAGAGACTGTTGTGTGTGAAATTCCCAGGAGAAGAGCAGTTTTTGAAATACTCAAACCAGCCCATCTGCTACCAACAACTGTGCCACAGTCACAAGTCTCAGACATCACATATTTCTTAATTGTGATGCAATGTGTTGCTGCTACACGATTGGTTGATTGGATAAGCTGCATAAATAAGCAGGTGTACAGGTGTTTGTAATAAAATAGCTGATAAGTGTGTGTGTTTGTGTGTATATAGCTGCAAATATAAATGTGATTGTTGTGTGTTCTTGGAAATATAAAAATCTTTAAGAGTATTCTGTATTCTAGAAACAGAGGTCCTCAAGGTAGGAGTAACACGTGTTGCTCTTTTGCAGCAGTGATTGATTAAATGCCTCCAGTATATTTAAGGCTGGAACAAAAATGTGGAGTGGCTTGTGGTCCATAGAACTGAAACAGGAACTGTTACTATGTTTTCTGCAATTATAAGGAATAAAAGGTGAACACCTCCTCAGTTTTAGGGCCGTTTAAGACTGTCACTAAAGAATAACTAGGCTTCACCCTCATAGTCCACCACCAAACAGCAGAATGATGGGTGAGTTTGGGATTGAGATGTACGGGACCATCCATGATGGTTGAGGAGATAGTAGATAGTGCTGAAGGAATCAATTTTTACCTTTTTACATTACAAGAGCAACAATTATGCCCGGGCTGAAGAAAGGGCAGGTCGAAAAGAGTGGGTGCTTGGAGAAAGTCAGCCGAACTCCAGGCCGTCAGAGAGATAAGGGGGCGTATGCAGCACTTGAAAATGCCACAGTCATTTGTCTAGCTTTGGAGAGGGAGCCTAGCAATTAGGGGACTGTCATCGTATGGCTGTGTTCAGGTCGTTACAAAGAAGAGAATGTTCTATTTTGCCTTCCGGTCGGAAACATGCTATTGTGGAAGTGCTGAGACACAGCAAAAGTTTCTTAAGTGTGTGGGAGAAACAAGAAGTAGGGACAGAGAGAGAGACTGAGGGATAAAGAAGGGAAAAAAACAGGTGACAAACACAATAATGTGTTAGAGATGAAAGTGTAGAATATGTGATATGTGGGCTATATGGCCAACTCAGAAATCGACTCAAAGTGGAAAAATTGTGCTTTCAAGAAAGTTCCAGTTCAGGCCTAACCATAAACAAACCACACGTCAAAACTCAGTGTTGCAAAACAGAATTGCTATTGAGGCATACAGAGTCTGGTGCACCAAACTTCTTGGATGTTCTGCAGGTATGGACCACTTCCTGTAGAAAAATATTTCCAGTGATCATCACATTATCATGATCAACTTTAAAAACAGAAGAGCAAATATGTATTCAACGCATTAAAACTTTTTAATACTGATTTTTTTTTCCCACTATACAGTTTATATCAGATCTAAATCAAGACCTGTAATTAAGTACAAAAGCTATATAAAAAGAATTACAAATTTGATATTAGTAGACAGTTACAACGCTACATATATCTTTCTACAAGCTGCAATACTCTTACAGGAATTAGATTAATTTAGTTTGTTAAATTAAACTGAATTAATTAACTTTAGAACAAAAGCAAAAGTGCAAGAATTTGTTTAGGACTTAATAAATAAAAACAAAATAAGTTTTTATTTTACTATTAAAGGATTCTCTTCTATTTGCCCCTGATGCACTCAGCACTAAGTCCTGGTCCTGCTCTACATCCTCTCCATGGACCTTGTGTTAAAAGTCTACTCTCCAGTGCCCTTACTCTTCTGAAGCTCCAGAATTAGACCCTTTATAACACACTTGACTTTCTACTCACTCCTTCTTTCCGAAATTGGTCACTAAGCAACTCGGACTGTAAAAGAGAAGCCTGCTGCAGCTTAGCATTGAAGAATAAATAGATCCACCGGATACAAGAACGAATGCCTTTGTGTTTGTGGTTAGTGAAGCGTGTATGTAAGAAACTTGCGTGACTTACCTCCCACAGTGCAGGTCATTTAATACGCTTTGCTTCAATGTTCTTGTTTATTAAACTTGTATTCTTATGTGTTCCCACATTTTTTTTAAAAGGCATATCAAGAGAAAAATCATTTGGCACAAAATGTGGAAAGGAAAGACAATAAATGACTCCATAAAATGACCAAACAGAAGCTGTGCAAAAGAGAGATAGCGTGTGAAATTTAGTTGCTGTTTCCCCCCCTCTGTGCGTTATCTAAACAGCGCCCCTCGCGGACAGAATGAGGAACTGAACTAACAAAGACCTGTTGAAAGCGGAATTATTGACCGTGGCAATGGTTTACACGGCTAGCGTTATATTGCCACACACACACTACATAGTGTTACAGCACTTACGTGACCACAATATAGACGTCTTGGCCATCGTCTAATATATTCTTCCTAAAAAAAAAAAACTTGAGGGAAATTACCAATGTATACAGTGCAGGAAAAAGCTGCTAAAGAAAGGTACCAAACAGCTACTCATATCAGTGCTTCAAATCACCGGTTATAAGAAACAAACAAAAAAAAAACACCACCACTTATTTAACTGTGTTTAACCCTTTATAATTTTGAATTATTATTATCAAATCATTGTGGTATTTTTGAAAATTCAGTAATTCAGACATAGCTTCTGTATACAGTAGTAATACACTGATACATGTTTTTAGTACTAGTATGGGCATTGATGCATGTCCAGTATGTCTAGATCCAGCTTAAGGATAAACCTTTTTACCTTTCGCAATATAGACACGATCTTCAAACTTGTGAAGATTAATTACCTGACAGTATAATACATCAGTTTTTATTTTTTTTTTATTATTGCAGGTTTTAAAATGTGAAAAAAAAAAAATTGTGGATCTTATAAAAGAGAGTTGTTCCCATGTTCACAAGTGTAACAAAAATAAAAAATTGTGTTGATACCCAGAGTTACTGGGGTCTTACATACAGGTTCTCATTGTCTAAAAATGATTCACAGATGTACATGGCAGGACTACACTTAGAAGATGGAATAAATGTAGCAGTGTCTCAATGGAGCAGAAGAATTAGATTGGATGAGCAGTGGAGGAGAAATTACACAGAATGCCAAGAGATGATTCAATGTTTGCTTCCATTCTTTATCTCCAACATGACCATTTAAGAAGCTTTGTGTTCAAGAAAATCCCTCCCACAGCTGCCGAAAAAACAAACTGGCAAATACTGCAAGTTAAAGAAACAAAAAGTAAAACTGTTATTGAGAAGTGATCAGTGCAACACAAGCACTAAAGAGAATCCAATTCCCTTAACAAAAAAATTAAAACTCCTCAGTCAAATTAAATTGAACTAATTTACTCACGAATTGAAAAAGTTCATTGCCTGTTTTTTTTTTGTAATTATCTGAGCTTTTAATTTCTCTTTCTCTAGCATCAATACCTGTGAAAGACTTCACTATAAAACACATTACAAGCCCCTCAAAAATCAATAAAGGTTTTAGCTCATTGTTTGTAAGATTTTCTCTAAAAGACATTATATGATACACATGTACATGACATGTAAAAATCTTTTCACTGTCATTACTGCAGCCTGGCGCTTGGTTCGTTTCACAAAGAAATGGAAGTTACAGGTGAAATGCTCTCAAGCTGTGCTCCCTTCTTCCTGCCCCTGTTCATTGGATGAACCCAGTGGTCCTGCCCACCACAGCACGAGCCCATTGTTCTCTCTGATGTCGCTGGATGTCATCATCTTGTCCTCGTCTTCGTCTGAATCATCGCTGTTTCCAGGCCACGGGAATTGACGCTGACCGCTGCAGGATGCCACTAATGGCATAAAAGGATGAAGACTAGAATGAAAGATGCAAAATATTTAAAAGAGGAAACAGGATTCTGATGCACCACTAACACAAATGAAAAGAAGGAGCACACAGGGAAGATTTATTCATATTAAAATACCCAATGTTTGAAATCTTATCAAATCTGGTGGGTCGGAAGAGGTCAAAAAAATTTCTAGGAATAATGGAAAAACTTCAGGCTTTCTAGCAACCCAGTCTCTGTAAACAATAATAACAAAAGGAAATAAAAAATAAAGATCTGAGCCACTAAGACACAGTCAATCAGAAGGAGCTGTCTCGGCTTGTCTATTGATTAAAGAAAAAAGGCCTCTTGCCTTTAAATTCTAGCATTTACCCAAGGCATGCGTTTTTTGTTGTTTTTTTTCCCCCATTTTGAATTTTCAAAGCCAACATTTAATCACTACGATATTTCCATAGATATCCTGAATTTTTTAGTCAATACACACGAGCAGACTCATTTCCTGTCAAACTGAAATCATCTGTGATAATATACTCAGTGAATAAGTGCCAGCTCCTTACAGAGTTTTTCCACAGATACTTATTAGATTTCCCTTAAGTTTTTATAGTAAACAAGAACGTAGGTTTGTAGAGTGTTCTACATGATCATCTGAAGATGTGTGACTCTGGTGATACCTGATGCCATTAGTGCAGTCTGTGTGAGCCTGAAACTGGAGCACGGGCCTCAGCACCTCTTCATTACCATCAGGAGGAGCTGTGAGTGTATCCCATACTGACATCACTCCCTCCGTGTCTCCGCTCACAAGGTACCGGCCAGACCTGCTCCAAACACACAACACTGACTGGTTAGAGATACAACATGGGCTAATATGAAATCCTGAAAACATGATGTTTTCCCTCTCTGTGCTGTAACTTACGGATCTAGGTCGAAATAAATGCGCTGGTTAGTGCTCACATTTCTGTGGAGTGAGAACAAAACATGACCTGGGTTTCGGAGATCCCAGCACAGGATTTCCGGATCCTGCACATAAACACAGGTTGAGATTCAGGGTATTCCTTGTAAAAATACAGTCAGCTGAAGTACAGTGTACACCGAGATGTCATCTTAATAAATTGTTACTCCATAGTCTAAATAGTCTAATAGGTTTACTTAATAAACTACTAAAAAAAAAAACCTCACACTTACACCTCACACACATGATTAACTCAGCATTAACCACTGATTTAACAAACTCCAAGTGTGTGTGTGTGTGATTGTGTGAACTCTTCATAAAGGAGCCATCCTCTATCAATATCGTCAAACCCGACTGTCACAACCCACCTTGCGGGCGCCTGTGTATAGCTGGTTGCCATCCGGCGAGAAGAGCAGGTGTGTGACTCCACCGTGGTGATGTTGTGGCAAAAGAGCCAACATTGATCCGTCTTCACAGTAGTATAGACCCACTGTGCGTGAGTATGAACCGCAAGCGTACACTGGCTGAGACGGACTAAATGCCATGCAAGAGATTATACCATTCTGGCCCTGTTTCTTGACTAAGACAGAGACAGCGACAGACATGTACAGAAAAAAGAGAGAGAGTGAGAGAGAGAGAGACAGACAGACAGACAGCCAGACAGTCAGACAATGACAGAATGTAACAAGGTGTGACGAATAAGAATAATTGAAAAAACAAAACAAAACAAAAAAAAAAAACATTTTAACATTGCTTTTTATTCCCCTCATGTTTCTCTTAAAGCCCATAACAAGCAAATCAAACCCTGCCTGATAAATTATTAGTTTAACTTTTGCAGACTAGAATCCTAATTTTGTTCCAGAGCAAAATAATAATAAACAGATTATCATTTCATTCCATCTCCGGCACATCTGGCCACATTCGCGTGCATGTTAAACACAGAAGGAAGTGAAGGCTGTGTGAAGAGCAGACACTCGAGGTGTAGCGTGATCTCTCACCGACAGTAGGCCTCTTCTCACAATCCCGGCCAGGCCGATCCGTGTAGAACACCCTGACCGTCTTATCGAAGCCGCAGTAGAGCTGAGAGCCATCCGGAGAGAAACACAGCGAATGGGCCGCTGTCAGCTCGTCCAGGTGGTTGTAGGGACGAAATGTTGCACGGAGGTTACCATGGAAAGCGTCCCATATGTGGACTGGGTTGTCACGGCTACTGCTAGCAATACTGGAGGAGGACAGACAGATGGACGAACTCAGAAATCGTATGTGGAGCAATTTAAGGGAGCTGCTATTATAAACCTATTAGTTTAAGGAAAATTTCACAGCTGCACAAGCAATTAAGTCCATTTTATTCTATTGCACCCAATGTTGTTCCATTTGCTTAAGAAGCAGAGACCTAACTAGTGAGAAATGAGGAAGCTTTAAATACAGTGCATTTAACTGTGGCATAATTACACAGCCGTCCATGTGAGAAACTGTATTCTCTTCTCTCATCATTCCGTTTGTTCTTGCTTGGGGAAAAAGAAACAATTATGGCAGTGCACTTTCACAGTTTAGGCTGGACCGCTTCCCAGAAAGCAAAACAAAGCAGATCCGCTTGATCGTCTCTAAGGGAGGCTTACATTCTTTGCCTTCTGAATATGAGACAGAGATCATACTTCGGGAGCTATGATGGAAGAAGAAACAAAAAGAAATCTGTGGTGTTTCCCTGCAAGGCACAGTCAATAGTAAAGGCCTGTGTTAATGGCAAATCCCACTTTAGATTACAATTCTCCGAATGTTTCAACAGTTTCCCCAGCATGTGTGCACGAGATCAGCACTCACAATCACGGCTAAATGTTTCCATGGTTTTCCTTTCTCTCGTTCCCGCTGGCAGCCTGAACAAACTTCAGAAGCAGAGCATTGTTTTGAGAGTCTCTCAGCTCAGGTTTGATCTCTACTGGTCTTTTCCTTTGAGTGTATCTTCCTCTTGCTTTCCTCTTCATCGTTACATCTTCCTTCTGCCTGGGATCTCATCCTTGACCTCGTCACCTTTAGATTTCTGTTGCCACAGGGTGACTGTTTTCATGCAGTGCGTTTGATCAGACCATTGAGTGAATGTGTGTGTGTGTGTGTATGTGTGTGTGTTTTGGGGGGGCTGGGTGGAGGGAGATGCAGTTAACAAGCCCCCCTTTAGCAGCATTACAGCCAGCGCCTGTGACAACAGGAATCTCCTTGGAGACAGCTGGACTGCATTGATGTCGGCCAGTCTGCATTCAAAAAAATAATGAGGCTGTTGGGACACTTATTCGTGCACAATAACGATGCTCAATAAAAAAAAAAAAAAAAAAAGAGATGCTGTATGAGACCAAGGGTGATGGAAATGGCTGAAGAGGGAAGATAAGAGACCACTTAGATTTTTCATAATCACCTCCAGCAGCACTGCAACCTGCCATACACGTTCAATGATGCAAGCAGAGGTTAGATTACTGATGAAAAGTTTCTCTTTTTTTCCCCCTCAATCTCTCTAGTGAGGCGTTGAATTTCAAAGAGCGCCTAAAAAAAAAAATCAGGGCAGCCGAGGGACAGGCGATTTGGCAGACGGGCAGATAAGAGTCATGAATTCTGGACAAGCAATAAGACATCTGGAATTATATGGTACACCAGGCTGCTTTGTGAATGAAATATGAAACACCATTGGGAGACCTCTGGAGTCCTGCAATGTCAAAATGATGCTCTAGTGATGAACAACTCCACTCTTTTCACAAAATATATAACCTCATCTAAGATGCTGAACCTCAGAAACCTGAAGACTTTCTTCTGTTCACAAAAGTTCACAGATTTTCTAGACCATGCCATAAAGTATAGATGACAAGCCAATTATAGGGAGTGGAATAATGGGAAGTAATTATGCATAGTTACAGGGGGACTGCAGATTAAAGGACAAGCTGGAATGGTTTTGTTCCACTTGTCCTTAGAGGAAAAGGGTCATTACTGTAAATCAGTACAAAGGTCTTCTATCCTTTGACCCTCATCCTATATGGAAGCATTTCTATCCTGATTAGAGTGGACTCCTCCAGAATTTAGGCCAAATTAATTAGGGAGAGAGAAAAAGAGAGGGAGGTAAAGAGAGATAGCTACAGTAAACAAGTGATTTCAGAGGAAAACAAACTGTAAATAATGTGTGCAGTCCAGGCATTGTTGTAGTGTGAAATGTTGTACATATAGTACAAGGACGATCAGAGTCTGAAAACAGTACTTTATCAGTCAGAGTCCAGTGTATATGATAAATGTACAGATAGGCAGAGAGAGGCAGAGAGAGAGGCAGAGAGAGAGGCAAGCAGAGAGACAGAGAAGCAGAAAGAGAGGTGCAGGCAGAGAGAGGCAGACAGACAGAGAGAGAGAGGCAGACAGACAGAAAGAGACGGAGACAGACAGAGAGAGACCCAAGCAGAGAGACAGGCAAGCAGAGAGAGAGAGAGGCAGACAGACAGAGAGAGAAAGAGGCAGACAGACAGAGAGAGA
>JAOTRN010000043.1:5696902-5707538 GCA_028566695.1 Bagroides melapterus | reverse complement strand
GAGATGGTTTGGACATGTACAGAGGAGAGAGAGGAGTTATATTGTAGAAGGATGTTGGAGATGGAGCTGCAGGTAAGGGGTCAAGAGGAAGGTCAAGGAGAAGATATATGGATGTGTTAAAAGAGGACATGTTTGTTTTGTTTTGTTTTTACATTTTCACAGTCAGTCCACAACACTATTTATAACTAAAAATGTCTAAAACTAATGGGGATGATGTCATTCATTAGTAAATAAAAATAGTAATTGTGGGCAAATTGCTGTGGTATAAGTACAATATCAGAGAAAATCAACTCACCTCAGGCCAATTTACATCATCTTTGATCATTTGGCCATAAGTTAAAGTTCTACAAAGGATTATTTCCTACTTTATTACCTCAGAGTTATGTAGAAGAGGGTTTCTGAGAATCCCAGTATGCTGTGAGTGTGAGGCAAGAAGGGCAGGTCAGACTTTCTCATCTTTAAACATTATGCATGCTGGTAAGATTGTTGCCGGGACTCGTGGTTCAGCCAATGTTTCCGTAGAGTGCACACAAACACGGTGACCACCCAGGAGAAATGAATATAACCTTACGATATTGCATCTAAAGTATCTGCTTATTTCATGGTACAATGAGCAAATAAAAAGAACTTTTTTATTTCTTTTTTTATTTTCCTATTTACATGCTACTGCATACTTCACAGCACGTTTGCTCTCGCTCTCTTTGCCACGCTTTCTATTTTCCCTTTTAAGCTCCCTCTTTTCACACATGCAGGAAAGGTTTTACACCCACGCCTTCATCACTGTGTGGAACAAGGTTCACACGCTGATTTAGTTTGCACATAATTGAATGAGTGGAATTATATTATAAGATTTAAAATGCTGGATGGATTTCAGTGTCTCTCACATTTATAGCTATTGTGTTCTGTTAACATGGGAAGTCTCTGGGGCTTTTGTAAGACTTCAAAAATGACTTTATCTTTTCCAAAGGCTGGCAAAATTCTGAAAACCATACTGTTCAGTGAAATGTTGCCGTGGGTTGTGAAGGGCTGACATTTAAAGCATAAAGTCCAAGGCAATTGGATTCCTACAGTAGTGATAATGCCATCGAACATTCTGTACCATGCTTCATTCAAAGGCACAGTTCTTTTTTCTCTCAATGTGTAATAAGCACATTTTCTGACTCACTGAATGTATCTTCTCTCAGGCCTGGTCCAGAAGGTGGATAAGAGGCTCCCTGTCGCAAATGAGTACCTGCTACTGTCAGGTGGTGCCAGAGAGGGTGTTCTTGATCTGAATCCAGAGGAGCTGGGTGACTATGTCAGAGGTGTGGACTTTGACCTGGACTTCACGCTTCTGGTGCCTGCCCTCAAACTGCATGACCGCAATCAACCTGTAACTCTGGATATGCGCCAGTCTCCTCCATGCCACTCCTGGCTAAGCTTACGGCTTTGTGACCCAGCCATGCTCACTCGATGGGGTATCTGCTGCGAAGACGAACCTAACATTCAGCGCCAGGAAGACGGGGAAGAGGAAGAAGGTGGTTCCATATTGGGCTCAATTCCTTCCCTCCATTCTCCACAGTCCTTGGATGGATGTTACTTCTCACCCCTGCTGGTCACAGAATGGTTCTGGAACGTAGTGGGCACTGCAGTGGAGGAGCTAAAGCAGCACCCACAGAGAGGGATTCCAGTTCCTGACCGCGTGGAACGCAACGGACCTTTGACCACGCTGATCCTCAAAGCAGGCACCAGCCGTGTCCTCTATGATCTCTTGCCTGTTGTGTCTTTTCGAGGCTGGCCAGCTGTAGCGCAAAGCTGGCTCACAACCAACCACTTCTGGGATGGAAAGATCACTGAGGAGGAGGCAATCAGTGGGTTTTATCTCCTGCCTTGCTGCTCCCCAACAGCTGGCTCCGCTTCCAGACCAGACCGTGAGTGGAGACTGGCCTTTTCTCGGAGTGAGGTCCAGTTGAAGAAGTGTGTGCCTTTTCCTATGGCCGCAGCCTTCCAGGCAGCCAAAGCTGTTGTGTCCAGACTGTTGGCACGTCCTCGTACTGGTCTTAGCCTTTACCACCTGCGTACCCTACTCTTTTGGGCTTGTGATCGCTTACCTGCGGCCTACTTGAGCTGTTCAGAGCAAGAGACACCAGCCCGTCTGTTTCTGGGTCTCCTGGATGACCTGGCACACTGCGTGCTGGGTAAAAACTGCCCCAACTATTTCCTCCCTCAGTACAACATGTTGGAACATCTTACTGACAACGCAGCCTTGCTGGTGGCCCGGAAACTAGCACACTTGCGCTCGGATCCAGCTGAACATTTGCGTGCGGCACTGGAGCAAGCTCGGCAGGCATGCCAGTTGAAACGAGAAGCTGCTGGAACGAGTAACGGACACGGGGCATCATCGCCAAGCTCCGGACCTTCCAAAGCCACCTCCCCACAAGATGACCGTCTAGCCCAGAGACTGCAGCAGCTGGTTACGGAAAACCCTGGCAAGTCTATTTCGGTCTTCCTCAACCCAGACGATGTGACGAGACCACACTTCCGCATTGACGATAAGTTCTACTGAATCGGAGGAGCCCCACCAAGAGCACTATACACTGCCTGAGGAAAAAATAACGCCCCTCCTTCTTCCTTAGCCGCTGAGGTAAAGCTTATATTCAGAGTTAAGAGCACACCCACACACTCCTTCACTGTGCATTGTGCTGTACTGTAATAAACCCCTCACATGCAGGCTGGGCACAATCAGTGATCTATTTTGGCCAACGCTACAGTCTGCAAGCCAGCTCTGCGAAATATAATTAAGCTGCTACTAGAGAGACCATCTGTCCCAAATCAAGTCTGCTGTCAGCTACATGGCTGTTGCTACCAAAAGAAAAAAAAAAATCACCAAATGGAGGAAGGCACAAGAGCGGCTGTTTTGGGATCTTGTATGCTATTTGATGAGAGGCCTTGAAGCTGTATTGCTCAGTGAAATCTTAATCCTGCAATCTGTATTGGATTATAATATCTTGCACAGCTCGAAACACTAGTTCAGTTAAGGGATTTAAATCCCGCTACATAATGCTGAGGATCTTTTTTTTTTCTTTTTTTTTTCTTTCTGTTATATACCGGTAAGCAGGAAGGTGGGCAATGGTCTAATTCAAGGTATATTTCAATTCACTGGATGTTGAATGTTTTTCTTGCAAAGAAATATGATGGGCTTTAACACTGAATATGATTTTCTTCACTCCTCTACTTTTATCTCTTAATCATCTCGTTCTCTTTCTCAGGTACTTTTTGTTGCGAAGATGAAGGCATTTCCAGTGTGTATGGTATTGCCTCTGTGCCTCCTACTATTTTATGTGTCTCAAATGACAGACAACAGTTAAAAAGGCAGCCTTAGGCTTGCAAGCCGTGATGGCTAGGTGATAAGAGAGAGGTTGAGATAAAGGTCTAGCGAGTCTCCAGTGCATTACTTTAAGACAGCCTGTCTTACACAAGACTAGACTGAACCCCAGAACTGCACTAAAGCTATATTTAGGAAAAGCCACGGGCCTGAAGCTTTTCAAAAACTTTAGTTTTCTTACAACAGCATCAGGAATTGGTGCATTATTGACACACTCCTGTTTACTTGCATTCAATATGTTGAAACAACCACAGAGCAAAACTCAGAAGCAGCTCTGATCTGACTACTATGAAGAAGAAATGTCAATACTTCTGCCTGTCAAAAGATAATTCATTAAAATTTGGTAAAGTGTCCTATAAATGTGTATGATGATTGTCGGTTTAGCTTTTGACCTTGATTTGCTGATTTGCTCTCAGCTTGGTGCTTGATTATACTGTATTCTCTACAATATGGATATATGTACCGTAAATTTCGTTTTTTTTTTGTTTTTTTGTTTGCTACCAAAAATGGTGTGTGCGCGCGTGAGAGAGAAAGCTCATAAATACAGACACTCCTGTTAATGCGTTTTGAATTACGCCGTTGTATCTGTTTAGTTTCATCAGCTAAGCTAATTATGATAATAGTGAGAGAGGGTGATAATAGTACACATGTGATGCAAAGGATCGTCAGACAAATTGGCAAAGCCTGTGCGTGTAGCGTCAGTGAGATCTTTCTTCACAGATGTGCCGTGGTTGCTTCGGAATGGATGGCGGAATAGAGGGATGAATGTAGTTAGAAAGCCAGCAGCAGTCTCCTCTGGCAGATTAGCCAGAAGTGATGGAGCACCTGGGAGTTCAGACAGCTGCGCTCTCTCTCTCTCTCTCTGTATGTCTTACTCATCCTCATTTCTCTCTTTTATCCATCACTCTCCATCATAGAATTAAACGCGGCACGATTTCTCTTTCATTTTGAGATTGACGCATCCCAAACCGTATCCAGAGAGCAGAAGTCACGCTCTTCAAACGATGTGCACTGTAAAACAGGCTTGTCGTGATTACGTCTTCTTTTCTGAATAGCTGTAAATTGCTTGTAAGTGTGATAGATTTGGTAGGTTGATGTCATGCACTTGAGAGATCTGATACTACTGAATAGACTGTAAGCACACATCTGTCATATATACGCTAATACTGAGGGGGATGGGGAAAAAGAAAAAAAAAAAAAAGAAGCCAAAGGACGAGTTTCGATCATGCTCGGATACTGCAGAATGTAACGGATGTAACGTGTTGCTAAAACAGGCTCTTTAAATAGGCTTGAACCATGTACACTATTTATATAAGTGTTTATAACATTTCAGACCGTTAACGTACGTGTTTTCTTCAAGTCGGATCACTGTACCGTACAATGCCTAATCTTGTATGAACAATCGTCCTATGCAATTTCGCTGTGTGTGTTGGGAGCATATCTGTTTTAGTGAAATATGAGCCCTTGCCCTGGCTCCGGTAATTACCGAGAACATTTCATACGGAGGAAAAATGATCGCAGTGGCACAAATCGAACAGCTTCTGCCTCAGGGGATGACAGGAGGTTCTAATAGCCACAATTTGGATGTGATAACTTTATAAAAACCAAAGCTTAGAACCATCGCTACTTTTCCCTTCTATTTGCAGTCATTTCGAGTTGACAAAGCAAGGCTGTAATTTTATCGAACAGGCAGTTATTAAAGAGACTGTACAGCAACGTGGCCGTAACGCGAGAGAGCGAACAACGATAACGAATGTATACACGTTTTATGTTGAAAATTACTTTTCATTTCAGTGAATCTGGATGGAAAACAAGACTAAAATGAAATTGTGCAGTGATATGTAAAGGAGTTTATATTACATATATTTCTTGTACCAAATGATTTACTGATTTCTTTGTGTGTGTGTGTGTGTGTGTTTTGCTGTAATGCACTAAAGGCATTTTGGTTGTTTTATTATTTATCTTTTTAATCATGTGCGATGCTGTTAATCGTAGCATGAAATAAAATATTACTTCAGGAAATGAGCGTGTGGACAATGTTTTTATCACACCATCACATCGTGTTAGTGTGCATCTGTGGTTTGAATAATGGGATCTAGGGATCACCTGGGATCCATGATATATGATGATTTTGTTTGATGATTATTATGTCCAAGTAATCAAAGCCGTATTTAAAATATTATTGAACACCTTTCAACAACGTGCCCAATATCTGAATAGTTGGATCACTATTTATAGTTGGATAAACCTGGAATTAAGGGATCACTGTGTTTTGTTTTGTTTTTACAGTTAAAAGAGGCCCTGGACTGCAAAAACCGTGAGAACCTCTGGTGTACATGAATTATAATTTTAATTTATGGACCATTTTTTTCATGTTTGTCTTTTCCCAATAATTTACCCACTCTAGTTTTAATCAGGAGAAACAGAAATTGGGATTGATGAAGCCGCAGTGCCTTATTGCACCAAGAGGGGATGCTGTGGTACAGCACATCACAGTCTCTCTCCTGCAGTTCTGCTTTAACCAGGTAACCGGGCTGGTGCTAAAAAACATACAGTAAGCAACGGTTAGTATAGCAGAGGATAGTGGTCTTACACCACGTGCTCTCATTAGTGTGCATTAGTATCTTTTCTTTTTTCAGTATCTACATCATGTCCAGACCGGCCAGAATGCATCTAGTCAATTTTTAACCCCCAGAAGAAACTAAACAAGAACATAAAATAAATAAGTGCAGGGTAACTGGCTGATGATGAATTCCAATAATAATGGAAGGCAAGAGGAGGTGTAGGACCTTCTGTTTTACAACCAGACACACACACACACAGTCATCTTGCAGGCTGGCACATGGGCTCAAGAGACAAGGATCATTTGGTACATGGGATTTCTCACATCACCCCTGCTTATCATTCAACACCATGGCTACTCCAGCACTGCTGGATATTACGTGACATCATGTATAACTCGTCCAGAAATCTGTGCCCTTTTTCTCTCCCAAGTTGCCGTCCATAAGCACTATCTCGACTGGAGGCACAGGGGATCTGGCGGCTGAATCGATCCCAGAAGAGATGGCCCAAACGGAACTAAGTAGACTTTGGCACAGACACTGTAAAAGACATCATGTTAAACAAATTCTGGTTCTAGATTTTAACAAAAGATAAGAATAAGAATGATATAATTCACTTTCTGAACTGAGTTTGAATTTTACAAGTGGTTTTCAATCTTTTCAACATACTTGCTGAAGTTCCACTGGGTTGCTCAGATAAACCTTTAGTCTGTATGATACCCCAGGTTCTGTGAATGGGGAAAAAAAAAACAATCACCAATATGGAACATAACAGTACAAACTGGTGTATCTGTTTGTCTTCCATTCACAATGCCTGCCAGCTCTGAAAACAACTCCTCCTGGACTATGAGAATGTTTCAGTGAATGTCTCTAAAACCCAAAGGTACTGTGTATTTGAATGTTAGGTTTCAGAGCAGCTAGTTTCCTCAAACCTCTAACAAACCCTTTAATTATACCATTAAACAGAGTCATTCCTTGCTATGAGCAGTATAAGTAGTTGCATACACTGCAAAAAATGACATACTTACTAAGAATTTTTGCCTTGATTTCAAGTGAATATCAAATTTAAGTGAATTTGTGCTTAAGACCAGAAATCTGCCAATGGGGTAATTTTTTTTCTTGAATCTTTCTTGAATTTAGTGTTTGAAAAAGTAAACTCATTTCAAGATTGTTTTTTCTTGAATCTTTCTTGAATTTAGTGTTTGAAAAAGTAAACTCATTTCAAGAGTGTTTTTTCTTGAATCTTTCTTGAATTTAGTGTTTGAAAAAGTAAACTCATTTCAAGATTTTTTTTTCTTACCCCATTAGCAGATTTCTTTGCTTCTCTTAAGTCTAAAAACTAGACTTATTTTCTTAGGTCATTTTGCTCATCAAGAAAACGCCTCTTGATTTAAGAATTTTTAGATATTTCTACTGAAATCAAGACAAAACTCCTAGTCATTTTTTTGCAGTGTAGGGCCCTTAAGCCACCATAGGGGCCCAATAAGAATGCAGGAATGAGATATATATATAGCCTTGTTATTAACATATGCTTTTTCCCACTGTCTGGTGTCCCAGGATCAGTAAAGTGGGTCAGGACTGCACTGAACCTCAGGTAGTTCAGGAACCAGGCCACCATGTGTAGCCTTACCTTATTATTAGGTTACTTAGGATGCCAAGGACACATACAAAACACAAATACTATCTGCATTGGTAAGTTTTCTGGCGGCATCTGAAATACACCCACTTTTATGCATGTTGTATCAAAGATCAGCAAGTGGGAGCAATACGACAGCATGACGGTACGTTTACGTTACATTAATAGGTACATTTGAAAGAAAATACAACAGATAAAAAAAATAGCAAGACAGGAAATAGGTTGAGGGCCCTGACCTATATTCAATAACAACTTACAGTATGGTGCAGTAAATCCTGTTCACTGGAGAAATGCTACAGGAGAACTGGGTTGAATGGGTTGTTGTGTCAGTTTACTCAAATTCATCTATGCATTCTCAATTCTCAAATGCAACTACACGTTGCCTGAAATAATCAAGCTCAAACAATACTGGGACTAATTTTTTTGTCACCTTGTGAACAGTAAGGAATCCATCCATTTTCAGTACCAATTATCATGCACATGGCAGCAGGGAGCCTGGAGCTTTTTCTAGGGGATTCGGGGCACAAGGAGGGAAGCGAGATAACACATCAAAGATTGTAAGGAAATCAAAAAATATATATATTTATATATATAAAAAAATCTTACTTTAAATATCATATTAAAAGATACTTATAATTAAGAGGATGTACCGAGTAATTGTTGGTGCGAAAGATATTCCCTTCTATATTTTTAGCAATATGCACGCAGATGCTCCCTTATGGTCTGTTCATTACTATCTATTGCAAGTGTAATTTGGCATTCAAGACCTTAGGTGTCTTAAACAGCCTCTGATGGCCCCTAGGCAAGTCCCCTTGCTGCTGCGTTATTCTGGTGATTTTAGTGCTGAAACAACAAATGTGCACTTTGGCCAAAAGGATCCTGAGGGCTATCTGGAGGCCACAAGTGCAACACTGTGGCATTGTTGCTGAGTTTTTAGAAGAGGAAAGGCATGAGCTAGGACATCTGGTCCCAATGGGCTGTCTGGTTCTGCAAGGAAGACCCAGAATCAGCGGTTTTGGCATCAGTTACCATTTCTGTGTGTAGACGCCAGTCTCCTAGACAAAACCTCCTCTGCACTGTTGTTCAGCACGGGCAAATGAGTTCTTTGCAGTGGGTCCTGCTGTGAAGGCACCCTTGGGAAGAGATTCTGTCCAAGGTGGAGAGAGCTACTTGACCTCATTCCACCCTGATGGTTAAAAAAATAGTCATCATGACTGACTAAACCAACCTGTAAAAAAAAAACACAAGGGCCCTCAGTTGTAGTTGGTTAGGAGGTTGTTGATCTCATTTCTGTTTGTTGAAGCTTCGTTCCTAACTAACTCTTTGCATTTCCAGCAGGATAATGCCTGGGCACCTTTGATTGAGAAAAGAACATTTTTGAGGTCCAACCACAGGATGATAGTACACTTTAAAAAGTGTAATTTCAACAAACCCAGCAAACCAATTCTTGTTCTGAGGCATACTGAATTCTGTCTTGTGCCCAATTTTGTACAAGTGCATGAAGAAAGATCTGGAGGAAACCCCCAGGTGTGGCTCTAGACCTAACATTCTTGTGCCCTCCAATAAAGGGTGAGTAAAAGGAGCATTAATTATAAATACAAACTGCCGAGATGTTGAGGTCAAGCTCAAATCTTAAGAGGAAAGTCAAGCTGTTTTCTTGGCTTCTTATTGTGATAATCAGTCATTGCCAGATGTGGACAGATGTTTGGGTTCTTAGGCTTAGGCATTATTCTGAGCAGGATCTAAATCTCACAGCTGAGGGTTATATTGTCATTGGCATCATCAGTGTAAAGAATGTCAAGCACCTAGAATTGTTGAATATTGCTATTCAATAATTAATTGAATAAGTGTTAATACAATAAGTGTTAATACAACGAACCAAAATATACTACTTATTCTGCTACTACTACTACTACTTATAATAATAATAATAATAATAATAATAATAATAATAATAATAATAATAACTATTGCCATATGTAATTGTTACGTTTTGTACTGCTAGCCGCAATAGATCCCGAACAATCTACACTCACATTTTTGTACATTCGTATATCCCCATTAAAGGTGCTTCCGGTTAAATTGGCATCGCTGCTTCCTTTTCATCTTCAGCTCAAAAACTTTCAAATTTTAAGCCAAAAGTTATACTTTTGAAAAGTGTAATTTACCATGTGCACTGATGTAGAAACCGATGTAAACTAGGCATCATGATAGACGCACGCGCGACTACAGGAAATACCGGCACGCTTGAAAATCCGCTCGACCAATCATATTAGTGGATCAGCACTAACCATCGCATAATTAGAAATAATTAAATACTAAACTGTACCTTCCTTGACTTTGCGAAAGCAAGCTCTAGATATATTTCTAGATATATTCAATAAATTAAATACACACAGTATTGGGATGCATGAAATTAAATCTGTACCTTTTAACCCCTAATCAATAGGTAAAACCCGTATAGACAATTTGCACTTGCGGTGACAATATATATTACTGCAAAGATATTAAAAAAGTAAATATTGATTTGAGATTTAAAATATTTGAAGCATTCTTCATTCGCGCGAGCTGCAGCTACATTTAAATGTTAACGGTCACTTGTCTGAGTCAGAGACGTTGGTGAAGACATCAAGACATTGAGACATCGCTTCACTTCTAAAACAAGTGGACGAGAAGCAGTAGCTAAAATTATGGATAACCAGTCACAGGAACCCGGATGTAAGAGATTTTTTATATTAACTAACTTGCAAATGCTGACATTAGTTTGACTAGCGAAAGCGCTACAAAAGTTTTAAGTAAAAGCTAGCTGGCTGGCTAACGTATACCTGTATGTGACATAGTGAGAAATGTCATACTCTATATATGAAAGATAAATACGGTAAGAGGATTCCTTAGGGTTTTTTTTACGCTAGCTGATTATATATTTTTTCCCCATGAACTTAATTTAAGTTATTGTGAGTTTTAAATTAAATTGCTAATACTAAATTAACCTATTTTAGAATGCTTTATTAATCCCCAGGGTTCATTACCACAGCTCCAAGTCACTAAAAGAAAAATACAAAAATAGAGACTTAT
>JAOTRN010000043.1:5542349-5557378 GCA_028566695.1 Bagroides melapterus | reverse complement strand
TCGATACAGATGTGTGCAGTATTCTAAATAAAACAGCTGGTAGGTTTTACTGAGCATGCTGGAGAATAGGAGTTCTTATGGTTTTTAAAACCATTTTGGCTTCTGTTTAATAAAAACAGGAAGTATGTTAAAGACATAAAGGTATATTCTTTAAAACACTTCCGTGTGTGGACAAAGTAATAAGCACTGGTCTAAAGCAAAACATGAATTCTTTAAGCTGTGTGTTTTAATTGCACACATGAACTGCTGCTTATCTGCATGTGTTAGTGAGAAATTTTATGTATTCTTTTTTATAATTCTTTACAATTTTTACTTCCACACCCCTGCTACGGAATGAGAGATGAAAATGCATAACAATTCACATCATGCAAAAAATCACTACTGGTCTCAAACCCGCTTTTGCTATTATGTTTACAAATAATAGAAATGTTTTGATCGAAGCATCAAAGATGACTGTGTTCATTTCTGCTAAATTGATGTAGAAATGTGAAAAAGCCAAACAGATTATAGATTTCACAGATTTTAAACATATAGACACCTTCCCATTATTATGCAGTAGAGCTGAGCCATATAGAATAGACTAGAAGTGTTTTAGAATGATAGCCTTATTGATTTAATCTTCATTATTTTATATACTTAGCATAAGTAATTTTATTCGTATTTCAAATTCACTTTATAATCTAAGCTCGTTTCATACGAGCCACAAAGAATTTATGCTTCTGAGTGGATAATAAGATCAAATAGGAAACATTTCATAGCTGTGCTTTTTTTATATCTATATTTTTATGCTATAATCGATACTTTTTTCTTATGACTCTGTCAGCGTGAGTGATAAATCACAATCATGTCTGCCCCAGACCTGCTCTGATGCAGAATGCTCGTTGCCAGAAAGAGAAAAAGAGACTATATCTGGATCCAGGCAGTCACACTGGAATGGGAATAAAAACAATAGCAGTCAGGTATATACAGTAGGTGCAGGTTGAAACTCAGGACATGTGAGAGCTGGTGAATGAAGGAAAGCAGAAAGAAATGTGGAAATTGTTGAAAAGAGATAAGGGAGAAAAATGAGAGTGGAAAAAGAGGTGAAAGAAGCTCTGATGAAGAAGCAGTACTTTGCTCCTTTTAGTTGCTTTTAAGACGTGTCTTGGCATCTCAAGCGGCGTGTCGTACTCAAATTACGTTTGATTGGTCGTTTGCTCGCTGACCCACAGCACAGGATCTACAGAGAGAAAGACGACAAGAAGATATAAGGCATATGCAGTGAACCTATCAGCTTAAACATATCAGGGTTAAGGCATGAAAATGATGAATTATTGCCCTGGCTGCCTGTTTGTCTTAAATCTGTACGGCATTAAAGAAGTGGTGTGGTTTCTCTCTTGTTGAGTGAACTCGGTGTACTATTTTTAGCGGTCATGAAGCGGATGACAAAATGACATTCCTGATCATTCTTAAAAGTTTTCAGGACCCATAGTATCTGAAGATCACACTTTCTGATCCTGACGATGCTACATTCATTCAGGCCAGGTGCCAAGAGGGTAAAACTGGCTGTGTTCTCAGGGACAGAGGGAGGGGGAGAGAGAGAGAGAGAGAGGTGGATTACTCTCTTTGAGTTGGCTGGATTAACATGACAAGGAGGAAGTACCTCAATTCACCTTCCCTGGTCGGAACCTAGAGTGTGATGGGGGTTACTAGTTGGTAAGTGGGAATTAGCCAAATGCAGGGAAAAATGGGTGGAAAAAGAAGTTATAGTGACAGTATAACCAGCTTGTCTGGCACCAATAACTATGACAGTCAAAATGTCTGAGAATCTTTTTACTAAAGACTGCCTATTTTATACACTGCAGGAACTACATAACCGGCTGATTATATCATTAGATAATTAACCATAGATGTGTCTCTATAACACGCCTCTTTTTCTCTCTCTCGATACACTACATTGCCAAAAGGTGTTCCAATCAGATCCATGGCCACAGGTGTCTAAAATCAAGCACCTAGGCATACAGACTGCCTCAGCAAACATCTGTGAAAGAAAGGATCGCTCACCAGAGCTCAGTGAATTCAAGTGTTGCCACCTGTGAGACAAGTCATCATCAATGGATGCAGCGGTGTAAAGCACACAGCCACTGGTCAAAAATTCCCCTAAACACACACTCCTAAACCTTGTGGAAAGTCTTCCAAGAAGAGTAGAAGCTGTTATAGCTGCAAATGGTGGGACATAACTCCATATTAAACTCTACAGGATGTCATTAAAGTTCAGGTGCCTATAAAGGCAGACTAACCACAACTTTTGACAATATAGCGTATGTATGTATATTTAGTTTATGTATTTAAAAAATTGTTCCGAATGCAAACGAGAGAAAAGAGAAATATCCTTTTCCACCATCACAATCACATTCAGACAACGTTCTTCTGTTGATTTCTAGAAAGGTTTACACTTTGTACGAGCAACACACAAGCACGTATGTACATTCATGAATGTTCTTTCAACTCAAGAGACAAGAATAAATACAGGACATACAGTAGTGTACATGATGTCGGTAATATCCCTAGAGTCAAAACAGCTGAATTCTGTACGTGTCTTAGAAGACAGAAACGCACATTTTGCGACGTTTCTTGCGACGTCCCTTGTTAGTCGCTGTCAGTAAGACTGGGTGTTTTCTATAGTTACAGTTCTATAATACAGCTGGTTCTTTCTACTTATAACGGTGCAGATTTTTTGTATTATGAACTTCATTTATTTAATGGATGGAGTCTCCAGTATCAGCGTTATGTCACTTTCCCCCCATCCAGAGTGTTCTGGAAAGTTTGCAGGTTTCTCTGTACTATGACAAACTCTATTGTTCTATTATTGAAGAGTCGTCAAGAGGAAAAAAAGAGAGGCAGACGACGGAACAACTTTTTCTTGCTTTAGTAACGCAACTACATTACCAGATAACAGGAGCTACTTTAAATGAAATTATAAACTAATAAAAAAGTATGAGGTGTCATTGTTTAATTGATTACAGTTTTAATTGTTGGTCATTTGGTGTGGTATTTGAGGAAGAAATACCTTGCGACGCGCTGTTCTAAGAAAATAATTAAGTTTCGTATGACAGCATATCCTGCTGGGTTTTATTCATTATGTCAAACATGTCTGTGCTGATATTTTTTCTTCCCATCATTACATTTAAAACTTTCTACTTACTCTCTAACTGGACAGTATCGATCCAGTAGGTGAATCAGAACAAAAATGCCTGCTAAGCTCTTTTTTAAATCAATATCCATGTGTGGAGATGGTTTGTGGTTTGAATGAGACATCTGTACTCAGGATGCTGTGTGTGTGTGTGTGTGTGTAGTGTATGCATGACATTGTGTAGGTAAATATAGAAAACAGAGACCCTCTGAACAAAATAAGGCACTTAATCAAATGAACTGGGCTTCCCTCTGTAATAAGAGTAGTTCTCAGGTCAATGGTGCATGCTGGGAGTCCAGATCAACTGCAGCATTCCCAAAATACTCATCCACTCATCCACAGGAAGGGACGGAGAAACGTGTACAGGAGGAAATGAAGAGCTACTCCACCTCCCAGTGGTAGGACGGTGCAATTACTGCACTGTGAGGGCCATCAGATGACGGTCGATAAGTAGATAAGGTGCTGCTGTAAAAGGTCAGAAGTAGGGTGGATGGAGAGAGGCTGAGAAAGTGGGAGGGTTTCATAATGAAACAGATGTTAAAGGACACCGCCGTGGAACGGAGACACGGCACAGCTGTTGTGAGAGACACATAATCAGCATATAGGGGATTTAGCAGGTGGTCAAGCAGCCCCCGGACACCAAAAGAACAAAGATGACAGAGAGTGAGAGATGTGGAAGGATAAAGAGATTTGTTGTCCTCACTTGTAGAAGTCACCTTGGAAGTGTTTAGGGAAGCTTCTGTAATTTGGGATTAAATTGGGATTAAATCAGATCATATCAAATGCACATATAAGCGCACAGTAGCTTAGGATCTGCATTGTATATTTAAAAAGTAAAAGTATAAATTACTCTTCATAAAAACTACTCAGAGTACTAGTTACTTTTTAGCTGGTCATATTTATTGAATTATCAGTAACTGCTGTATCAGACAAGATCCAGACATTTAAAAACACTAAAAACTCTTTTGAATGTTTGTAAACAGTATTAACTTGCTATTAAGCTTTATTTTTTTTAAAAATTAATATTTGCGCTATTCGGGCGTTGTTTATATACTAATCACAGAACAACATCCCAAAACAGATTAATAAAAAAATAAAATATCTTCACTCAAATAGAGTTGTAAGCCTTCTTATAGTAATGATTTTTTTTTTTTTAAGATTAAAGGCTGAAGTCTTGTAAGCTGAAATCACAGCAGAAGGCAAACTGTTTAAACTGCATCAGCACGCTGTAAACTTTCCGCTCTGTATACTGTAGGTGAACAGCTCCTCCATGTGTAGACATGGACACTCATCCTCCGCCGTGTCGTCGTCATTTCTCCATTATTTAGATCATCATCATTTCTGTCTTGAATCTCCATGTGTCCCAAACCTTCAGTCACTGTATGATAACAGTCAGCTCACGTAAATCTGTGGCTGGAGTTTTGTTTTTTCAGTTCAAATACCAGGCTTTTAATTGGTCCGTTAAGATGAGACATTTTTATTGGCTACCGAAAAGCCGGTCAGTGGTTGAAATATTAATTCAAATTGCAGACTCAGTAATCAGTAAAGAATTGTGAATAATAACAAAGTCAATTAGTTAGATTAATTTGTACTTAAGTACAAGTAAAATTACAGACTTAATAATTTGTACACATAACAGTACAAATAACCAAAAAATGTACTTAATTACAGTAAGGTGATTAGTTGTAATTCATTTCCTCCATCACTGGGTTAGGGTTAGTCATTTCAGTTGCGTTAGCTCAGGTCCAGTTCAATCTCCTGCACTTTTGGTTTTGCAGCATATTTTCCATTCTCTTGCCCTTATAACCCCACCCTTTTTTTTTTTTTTTAAATAATGGGACTTTTAAGGAAAAGGGGCAAATCCAATTGAATTGAATTCAATTTCAATTTATTCGATTATCACTTCGAACAATGTTCATTTTCACAAAGCAGCTTTACAAAAATATATTTCAATTCCAGATATAAATTTTAAATCTTGCTATTTACCCGTAATGAACAAGCCAGAGCTGACAGTCATAAGGACAAATTCAGTGTGATATGGTGTGATTCTAAATCATTTCCCTTCTGTTACTCTATAGTCAAAAAGTGCAACTGTGTAGCTAAGAATGTATCATCTTATGAACAACTTAGGAATATGAGCAACAGAGTTATTTCTTAATTCTGAGTTCATTCTAGTTTAATTTGAAGCCTATTATGTTGTAGTTATCAACTGTACAACTCAATTCAGAACAACACAAGTCATTTGTTCCATCTGGAAATTAAATAATTTCCTCAGGAGCCCAAGAATGAATAAACTCTGCATTGCATAACTACAATTCAAAGTGTTTTTTTTTCCAATGGGAATATTATTAAACTTGATGACAAAATCTTTGGTACTACTGTTACTTACAGCAGTTGTGTCTCCATGAAATATGCTGAAGTAACACACGCAGTAATCAGTAATGAAACTGTATCACAGGTACCAGCCAGATGGCCTGTGCACTGACCTGCGGAAGTTCATCGACGGTCCTAGTCACTACCTGACGCTGCCCCCTGAGCTGAAATCGGCTGTGACGGCTATCTGCTACATCGCAGAACAGCTACAAGCTGAGAAAGACTATGAAGCTGTAAGAGGCTCCTTGTATTTACATGCTTTTTAATATTTAATATTTTTAAAGTCATCTAAAGTAGTCAGAATGGGTTTTACCTCAGAGATAAGGAGGTGAGGGCATTTACAGTTACTTCATAATGTCATCAAACTAACATCTAGCTGTCTTCGAGCCTTATTCAGTACATATATTTTTGTACCCTTTGAACCTGTCTGTTTATTTTAGGTTCTGTGCTGCTCCTTTTAGGTTACGTTCCACTAAATACGGGGGCAAAGATGTACCCTTCAGAGTAACAAGTCCAAAATGATACATAGGCAGCTCTCTCATTAATAATAAAAGATCAAACATTTCTTACTAAGTTCATCATTTTAAACATTTTATTTAGTACTATATATATAAGGATCATTGTAGACTGAAATATTTTTATATGCAGTAAAATATATTGCTTGAATTTCCTCCGGTATCAGCAAAGTATCTATCTAGCTATCTACTGTAACTTGCAATATTTTTCTACACCTGAAGTGAGAGCTGAAAATGAAAATGAAAATAGCTTGATGCTAAAGATCTGCTAAAGGTGGAAATCACCACATACTCTGATTGATATGTGCATCTACTCTATACAAACCTTGTGTAGATTGAGGGAAAAAACCTCAGCACAAAAAAGCAGTGTAAATCTGTGCAGAGCTGAGACAACTCTTTACCCGTCTTTGATTTTTAATTTTTTTTTTGAAGACCATTTCATTGACCGTACTACAATTTGCTGTGAATATGCTCTTCTATTATATTTTTGACCCCTTCCTCTTCCCATGCCCTTATCATTTATTGATTTCCTTTTCTCTCTTTCTCTCCCCTTTGTTTTTCAGTTAAAAGAAGACTGGCAGTATGTGGCCATGGTGGTTGATCGACTCTTCCTCTGGATCTTTGTGATCTTCACCACCGTTGGAACGTTGGTCATTTTTGCTGACGCTAGTTTCAATACTACTCCCACTGACCCCTTCATCAGTCCTTGATCCTACCATTCTTCGCTCTAAACTTTTGAACTCCACAACACACGCTGCTGGCTATTGACATTTATTCACTTGGCGGATGTTTTTATTTATTTGTGTGCAAAGTGATCTGCAGTGTCAGGGAGGCAGTGTCTACAGTCTATAAATCTGGATGTTAAAGAAGCTTACACATAATATCAATAAGCAGAGCAGTGTAAGTAACTGTAAACAACGCAGGGTTATAGACTCACTTCAGTGCATTTGTGTTGTTTACTGATAATGAGACCTGGGTTATTGTTTCAGCTGGTAGAAATGCTTTCTGTAGAAATGTATATTTTTTTGATAAATGTACTGTATGAGCTTGATGTGTTAAATAAAGGTAATTAGTCAGAATCTGTATGTAATATGCTTATACCTTATTTTCATGCATGTCTGTTTGCAGGTTTTCTAATATATTCATTCTTAACCGGAATCAACAAATAACTATGTTATTTGAGGTAGTGGTGGCTCAAGGGGTTAAGGCTCTAGGTTGTTGATCAGAGGATCAGGGTTTAGGCCCCAGCAATGCCAAGCTGCCACTGTTGGGCCCTTGAGCAAGGCCATTAACCCTCACTGTCCAAGGGGTGCTGTATCATAACTGCCCCTGTGCTCCCACGCCAAGCTCCACATTTGCAATATATAAAGAAAATAATATCTCTGTGTCGTAATGGACTGTATATGTTGTGATGATAAAGGCCCAATTTCAACAACTATGGGAATTTCACTTTAAAAGAAACACAGATGTGGTTTGATGTTTAACTTCATGGTGAGGGTCAGAGAGAATGAAAAGTGGTAGGATTTTCCATCTGCTGTTTGAACGTGATCTCTGTGGCAGCGTGAGCGATGTGACCTTCTGATCTCTGGTAATACAGCCGGAAGGTACAGTCAAGCAAGGACATGGAGTTATACTTAAACTAATGAGTGCTAATGCAGCTAATAATGAACAGAATGTCATACAGCAAGTTAGACAAAGGGAATGTGACACTCGCAATATGCGTTTCAACTTTCAACTTCTAGCGATGTCATCTGTAATACTTACACACACACACACACACACACACAGTATAATCAAAGCAACCAGTCTGATGCCACAAACTCACCCAAGTCATTATATATTAATTGTATAAATAATTGATTGCTGTTTATTTTGAATTTCCTTGCAAGAACAAACTTTATAGCTTTTTATAACACAATGTATGGAATGATAGTGAAAAACTTTATCAGTCACTCAGTTGCTGCGCAACTAACCAGGATATGACGTATTAATCACCTCAACAGGACGCAAGGGCATAATAAAAGCATGTATGATAATAGTAAAAGCATTCTTGATATTAAAATATTAATACAATAAATGTATATATTTACAAATACAATATACTATACATTTATAATAATTACGCATTGTATATTATTTCATATTCTGTATAAAGGCAAGGTTGACTGTTGTGTTAAAATCTCAGGACTCTTATTCACAACATGCTCACGCTAAACACACACTTATGGCTGCTTGAGTGTTTTTCTACACTTGTATACTATAATTATTTATACTCTACTATTCAGTGTCATGCACATGTGTCCTTTGAGTCTGGTTCCTATCAAAGTTTCTTCCTCATGGCTATCTCAGGGTTTCTTATCCCATACTGCCGTGTCTTCTACTTTGCTCGTTAGAAATCTTAATCGAAAATACAAAATCCGGATTGCTTTACAGGTGCGTTGCGGCAATGTCGATGTGTTAAATAAACACTCAATTTAATACTGAATCGAATTGCATGACAAACTATAACCATTACTATGTGACAAGAAATGTCTTAGGATGAGAGACACGTATGAGAGGAAGTTCCGAGCAAAGAAAAAAAAATCATTCAGGTTGCTCAGACTTTCCAGAAGGTTTTGTGGAATCGAAATGCAATCAGACCGACTCCAAAGTGCTTTTGAGCTATGTTGTTAAAGCATAATTGCAAATCTCCAGAAGGAGACAGTATATAAAATTACAGCTTAACAATATTTTCTTCTTAGAACAAATATAATAAGTGTTATGTCTGTGGAAATTACACACCTAGTGCAGTAAGCTGAAAAAACTCAGGAGTATTTCTTAAAACTTATAAACACATTTTGAAGAGGCTTAATACATGTCCTGTGGGCAGTTTTGATGGTTTCTGTTTGGTATACAGCAAATTATAAAAGTTCTAGGTAAAAGATATATGTACAAAATACAAAGGTTTACGCTCACCACTGTGGCGACAAATACACGTTTTTCTTAATTAATTTCATATGAACATAATCTATTGTGACCCTTTACTCTTGAATCCAAGCACTGCAAAATAAAAAGATTACTTTTACACTGGTCTTGTGGAGAATCTTCTTACATAGAAATATCACCACCTGGTTCAGAGGTACCACAATCCAGGATGAAAGACTCTGTCCAGAGTGGTGAGGACAGCACAGGAGACCATCAGAACTTCTCTGCCCTGCATATCACACATCTATATCTACATGTAGGACCAGGGTCAGGAGAATCATCAAAGACTTTCACCCCCTGCACAATTCACAGTCTCTTCTCAGTGCTATCATCAGGGAAGTTCTACTGAATATTGAGGACCAACACAGAGAGACTCAGGAGGAGTTTTTACCCCTTAAGTGATCCAGCTTATAGTTTATTAGACATGATGATGTCTTTAGTTTGTGGTTGGTTCTGTTTGTTGTTGCACTGTGGGACAGAAAACTAGGGAAAAATCATTTCACTGTGTATGTAATATGTAAGTGGCAAATAACGAACCTTGAACCTTTTATCCGTGGAGCAAAACATTGTGTAAATTATAACATATATAACCTGACGTACTACAGTACATCTTTACAGTTTAATAAAGTGTGTGTTTCAATCAAGCCACACCAACAAAACAAGACAAGCTGTGATTTAAAAAAAAAAAAGTTATTAAAAGAAATAGCTGATTTAATATATAAGACTAAGCTGTTTAGATTGCAAATTCAGTTTGAAAATTCTGCCATTGTTCTTTATCTTTATACAATATAGACAGTATGACTTATGATCCACATTCTGTCCAAACTTTATATTCCTCAGACATATCTTATTTTGAGCACCAGACACAGAGTCTGATTAAATGCCATGTTATGTTGCCCTTTTATGCTTCACTCAGCTCTGCAGGCTGTTTCATCCAGTTCAATTCTGGACTCGGTGCTAACCTGCCAAGCACGTATTGCATTTGAACAGCTCTACTAATTCAACCAGCTCTTATCTGAACTGAATATATCTTGGCTTAGCTTCCAAATAGAATTAAAGTGGAAGTGCAGGAAGCTCAGTGCTGTCATCTTCCACATTCTCCCTGTGTCCGCTGTACACGTTGCTCATGTGTGGTTTATAGTAGGAGCATGTATCAACATTCCCAGGGAGCATCAACTCTTGTTTATAGATGGTGTATAAAAAAAGACGCTGAGGCTGTGAGCGTTATTATTTATAATCTGTGTGGTGTGGTTTTTGGTGGCAGCTTTCAAATTCCAGGAGTGAGACAGATGTGATTTAAATATTATTGCCTTTATTTTTTTTAATTTTACTAGCATATGGAATAAGGTTTTTATGTGCAAGTGCACTTTTATTATTAGCTACTCAGCTAATTTGATCATTTGTTCAGTATTTTTCTTACATTTGTTTTTAATGTAGAAATGAACATAACGTTAAAGCCAGTGTCTGAAGTTTAATCCATGTATTCAGGGGGATTTTAATTATATATACTGTACATTTACAGCATTTGGCAGAAAACCTCATCTTAAGAAATTTACATTTTAATGTTTTTCTTTTTCTTTTAATTACAACTGAATGTTAAGGGCCTTGCTTAGGGGTCCAGCAGTGGCAGTTTAATGGACCTGGGACTCAAACTCAGAACCTTCTTAGAGTTAGTTTATCGCCTTAACCACTAGGCTAGCACATATACAGACATAAAATATACATATATTGACTAAAAAACATACATTTTATGTAAAGTTTATATATCTTTTTAATATACAGCATGAAGGTGTAACATATCATCATGTTATGCCCTGAAATGAATACAAGGTAAATACAAACACTGCATAAGACACTACCTGTATATGACCAAAAGTTTGTGGACACCGAATTGTCACATCCACATGTGTATGTTGAATAGCCCTGATTTAATTCCCCTTTGCTGTTATAATAACCTCCAGACCTCTGAGAAGGCTTTATACTAGATTGTGGAGGGCAGCCACATGGATGTACTCATTCAGCCACAAGAGAATTAGTGAGGTCGGGTCACTGACATCGGGTGAGGGTTGAGGTCAGGGCAAAGCGGATTTTAATGGACCTCACTTGCTTTGTGGTCAGTTCTAGTGAAGGGAAACTGTAACGTCATGTGATATTTTAACTTGCACATATATAGATTTATTTTTAGCTTGTACATTCTATATATATATATTTTAAAGTTTTCATTTCCTTCCATTTAATTTTAAATTTAATTCCATTTCTAATCTTGTAGTTTGAGATACAGCAGGAATGAAAGTTACGCAATAAATAAAATAGTTCGTTATTGTTGTTCTTTTAATTCTTATTATTTTCGATACTTTTATTAGTGTTGTTTCATGCCATATGATTAAAGAAAACAACTGCAATACAACTAAGCTCTGTGCATGTTTTTTTTAAACGTGTGTGTGTGTCTATGCATGCTTGAGTGTCCAAAAGCTTTGTACTGGTGGCACTGGGCAGCCCTGATGAATGCATGTCATACCTCTGATAGACACAAAGAGCAAACTGACCACAGCAGTTAAAGCCAGGAGCTGAGTGAGTGAGAGACAGACAGTGAGGAAGAAGGAATGAATGAAAGAATGAAAGCGTGGCATGATGAAAGGCGACTGAGAGATGTGCTGGGTGACTACTTCCTGCATGAGAGTCTGTGTCCTCTCTGGAGCCTGTGGGGGAGAAGCTCCTGCTGTCTGCCTTAATTTGTTCTCACTGCCAAAATAACCCTACTGTGATAGATTTCCCTTCTTGTTCAATTACTGAAAACATGCACGAACACACACACACACACACACACACACACACACAAAAACCCATCAACAGGTGCCTCAGAGTATGTGACCATTCCCTACATCCCATAATTCCCTGTCGTGCCAGTCATCCCACAGAACTACAGAGCACCGAACCGCAGAAAGAAAAGAAAGGATGGTGTGATCATGCTGTGGTTCAGAGGAAAAATCTACTGTGGTCACGTCACTAGCAAAACTATTTTCTGAACAAACGTCTGATCAAAAGAGCAAGGACACAGATCCGGCGTGTATGAGAGAGAGAGAGAGAGAGAGAGATAGTGTGTGTGTGTGTGTGTGTGGTGTGTGTGACGTGCCGCACATCACTATCTGGTAAAGGGGCCAGAGTGTGACGTGAGACAAACAGACAAAATGGAGCAAAGCGTGAAGGTTCTGCTGTGGGTTCTATGGTTCAGTAACATGTTGATTCTCACAGGTAAGACGAATGAGCTTGTCTGTATTTCAGGGTCTTTTGCTTGTTTTTGGTGCGTCCCGTATTATCATGAACATAATTATTTATTTATTTATTTATTTATTACATGCCGATTTATTTATACATGATGTAGAAGTTAAGTAAACAGATTGCAAATATGATCTCTGGTACATTTTAAACAGATTTCTAAAACAGGAAAGGATTTAACCCCAAGTATCAAAGGACAGCTCTAGAGTCTTATTTGACCTTGTAACGTACAGTGAAAATAAACAGGAAAATATACAGTGCACAAGTGGAGACAAACTCGAACACTAATGCTGGGTGCTTCATGACTCATTTTATGATCATAACAGTGAACAGTTTGTGCATTAAAAGAAGATTTAACAAACATATAACTTGACCCCACTCCAAAATAAATGGATTTACTCACAATTATAATAACATGTATGGTTGTATGGTTGCACTACTTGTGCTGTCCTCTGCATTGCATGAATTTCATTATACTTGGGATAAAAGTTTCTGTTAAATGTTAATGAAAAAAAAAAAAAAAGAAAGAGAGAGAGGTGAGAGGGAAAAAACAAAAGAAAAATACCATGACACAGCTAGAATTCTTTTAAAGTGACTTTTTATATTTCTTCTTTGTCTGAGCTTTCTTTCTGTTAATGAAACACTGTACATTTATGAAAGTAAAATATTTATACCATGTTCTAAATAAACAGACTTTGGTCAAAACATTAGTGAAAACTATATTAATAAAACGTTTGGCCATTTGGGGCATGTGATGTAGGCCTTTACTTTCATTTTACATTATTATAAAAACATTCATAAAACATTATTTATTCAGTACTTCAGTAACAAGATTTAAAAAAAATACATAGTCTGATATTGTAAGAATTTGCTTCCTAGACTATATAATAAAGTACATATTAAGATGTTGAGCTGTGTAGTATATTATATTTAATAAATTTTTATTTTATTATATTTAGTAAAGCAGTAACAAAAGCAGGATTTAGAACATCTTCAACACTTTTCCAAATTTAAACTCAAATTCAGTATGAACAAATGAATTAATAAATAAAAAATAATTAACCTCTTTTTTACACCGTACAAAACAATTCACTACACATTTAAATGTCTGAAGTTTAAATACAAAAGTATTTTGGAAACACAGAAATATATTTTGTGAGAAGGAAATATGATTAAAAAAACAATTCAGTCATAAACATAATGTTAGCTCCGTGGGTGATTATTACTGGTTATTGTTAACCTCATCAGAAATAATGTCTAATTGTGTTGTGTTTTTTTTTACACATACTGTATGTTTTGGAAATATTGCCTGTGCATGAGAATATGTGGTCAGATCATGCAATGCGATCCCATCTGACCCATGATCTGGTGCAACATTCACCTAAAATCTTCACTGTAAATGATTCTCACCATGCCCCATGCCACTAAATGTGTGTGTGTGTGTGTATGTGTGTGTTTAGGAGGCTCTGAGACAGAGCGAAGGCTGTTGCAGGATCTATTTGTGGATTATAACCTGAAGGTGCGTCCTGCTCGGGCCTGGAATGAGACAGTGATGGTCAGAGTCGGGATGACGTTGGTGCAGCTGATTAGTCTGGTATGATTTCACACACACACACACACACACACACACACACACACACACACACACACACAGTATTGTATATTTCAGGGCTCACTGTGATGGGGAATGTAAGGGGAACTCAGCTCCCTGGTGTAAATGTCAATATACATTAGAATATCCAATAACTATGAAATATCAGCATTATCAATATTGCATAGTCATATGTCACACAGCAGGTTGTCTTGAACCCAAACTTCTTAATCCCAAACCAGCATTATAAGATGATGTGATTAACATTCTTCTGTGTTTGACCTGTAGGACATTCTGACAGCACTTGAAAGAATGTCTTTATAGAAATAAATTAGGAATAACTTTATATGCTTAAGCACATCTGGCATAAATAAATGATAACATTGTGAACTACAGCATGTATTAGATTTAAATCTGGTTTATTCTCAAGTCTAATGAGCTATGCTAAGATGAATCATACCTTAACGTTTTTTTTTCTGCGTGTAACTAAAATCTCAGCATCCCTCTACTGCCCTACTGCTTCAATCACAATGAAAATGTTTTACAATTCAAGCACTGATTGCAATCTGACTACTGGCCATTATTTGTGCTCAGTAATAATCAAAGAAGAGAGTAGCTAAAGAAAAGAGTCTGATACGATGCTATTTTTCCCAACGTTTCCTCATCGCTGGCTGTGGCACCACTGAAAGCTTTAATAGAGTGCTGGGCCATGTGTGGGCCATTAGACTTCATCTAACAGGATTGAGTGTTCCACTGCTGCAGGATTTAACCACGGCATGATACTGTCAGTGTGTCTCCTCTCCTGCAGGATGAGAAGAATGGAGAGATGGCAACCAATGTATTCATGAACATGGTGA
The DNA here is from genome assembly GCA_028566695.1 of Bagroides melapterus. Classification (NCBI taxonomy): domain Eukaryota; kingdom Metazoa; phylum Chordata; class Actinopteri; order Siluriformes; family Bagridae; genus Bagroides; species Bagroides melapterus. The sequence goes on along the minus strand of JAOTRN010000043.1, from coordinate 5,542,630 downwards.
GAGGCACACTCCATTTATCTCCCTCTACCGATTCACTCTGTTTCTGTTCTGTCTTAATTCACTTGTCACTTTGTATAATTAGAATTTATTATATCTCTGTTTTCCTCTGAGCCCTTTGCTCTCGACTGCTTTTTTTTTCCGTAACATCTCTTATGTTCTCTGGTGTACAGCTAATTAGTGAGCTGGAATTCCTACACTAATGTGTCATTCTTTGTGTGTTTTCGGAGCAAAACACTGCTTCCTGTTTACTGATAATAAACCTTTGTAATTCACTGTGGGCT
>JAOTRN010000043.1:5454607-5465858 GCA_028566695.1 Bagroides melapterus | reverse complement strand
GATAGATAGATAGATAGATAGATAGATAGATAGATAGACTTGGTATAGATTTATCTGGGAGAAAACAGCAGTGTAGATTGTTATATAAATTGCGGACAAATGTGTACACAAATGGTTTTGTGAATCGGTATGGATCGTGGAACGTGTCGGCTAAATTTAGCACAGAGAAACTACAACCAATCAGCAGTTTAGGCACTGGATTTGTGTTGACCAGCCTCTAAAGTCTCCGCCAATGGGCAGCGCTGTTGTTATTGAATGATAGGGGTTCTGTGCAATCGTCGAAGGCTAATCGGAGTGTAGGTGGGGCTTGCGGTGGTAGGGGTGGGCATTTGGGGGTCATTCACAGTCGCGAATTTTCACTCGGACGGCGCGTGTGCGAGGGGAGGACGGGCAACGGGGCTGAGAGGAGTTGCCGGGCGATAGGAGGATTTTTTTTTAAAGCTAGTTCTACGACGCTTTGAGACGATTTGTAATTACGCCATAACTCACACTGTCCCCTTAACATAAGCAGTAACACTTACTTGCTGTGTTACATAGCTAGTAGCCCGGCAACCGAGGAAGGAGGTGTTTCTGAGAGCTAATTAGCGACCATTAGCTGTTTGCTAACATCGCTTGAGACATTAGCCATCAGCCTGCATCCTGACCCGAGCATCTAGCTGCATTAGCCGGACCGGCGCGGCTCCTCTTTCCAGACAACACAAGTAAGCTCAAACTGTCTCTAGATCAATAGCTGGCTAGATACCTAGTGCTGTTCCTGAGTTAACCCGACTGTAATAGAAGGGGGTGTCTAAGGGGAGCTAGCAGGCTAACCGCAGACATCTCTTTGCTAACTTACCCAGCCCCTCTCCCTTCACACCGAAACGCTGGAAATCCGAAAGCGGCCGGAGACAGGCGAAGGGCCAGCGAAGCTGGGGCTGTTAGCGGAGCCGCACAGTGGAGGAGGACCCGCGGAGAGGCACAGCAGCGGGGACGCAGCGGCCGCCATGGACGGGCTGCCGGTGGAGGTGCGCGGCTCCAACGGGGCCTTCTACAAGGTAAGTCACTTCAGTCAAACCCCTAGAGGCGAGATTAAACCCGGGACAAATCTCAACACCGCCGTTTAAGCGGCTTGTCATAAGACATAGAATGAGCTAGGATTTTATAGCATCTCATGCATGACACGAGGTTCGCCATCACATTGTAAAGCAGGCCTTGACAAACGGTGAGCTCGCTTTTCCAGGGTTCCTGCGCAGGTCGGATCATCACTGAAGGCGCTCTGGAGAAATGTGGAAATTCAGGAAGTGTTCTGGAAAAAAATCATGGATGTTGTCAAATTAACATAATCTACAGACACTAAGGTTCTGATTTGGTTGTGTTTAGACCTGTTATTGTCTACATTAACACATCCTCCCCAATGATCCCACGTTTCTTGTTTTCGCATTTCATGATATTAGGGGCCTTTAGCTACACATAGGGAGTCTAAAATATATTGTGGGACAGACATAGCATAACATCCTAGAATTTTTTTCTTTCACTTATGAGCCATCAGGATGCTTCATTAGACATTTGTGCAGCTTTATTTAACAGTGGTTTTAACAGCCTGCTTGTGTTCTGTACGTGAAATACAGCTTGTCTTGGACACCATCACAAACTGCTCACTATAAACCAAGCAGTATTGTGATAATAGCATGACTTTTAATGAGGGAGTCTAGTTGGGAAGAAACCCCCTTTTTGTCTTTAAACGGTTTCGTATAATTTGATTCTTTGGGGTTTCTGTTTTAGGGAGTTAAAAACATGTTTGTAACACTGCACATTATAGCTGAAGTTTTCTCATAGGTTTATTTGCTGTAGTAGTATTATTGTTAATAATAGAATGTTCTATACTGAGAGGTGACATTAGTTGTCTGAAAGTTTGATTCTGAGGGATGAGAGCAGGTGGAAAAGGAACAGGTGATCTGACACTCAACACCCCAAACCCCCCACGGCTGCTCAGTGCACTCACTGCTTATGGCTTGACTGAATCCGGTTCCGCTCTGCCGGCATAACTTTAACTCTCCTCAGAAGTTAATTTAAAACTACCACTTTCTCTGTGCATGGTCATGTTTTCACTCTCCTTTACAAGTCTCTTCTTTAATGATTGAAAAGATTGATTAATCCTGTTACTATTGTTTCCTACTGTTATCACTTCTTAATTCAGGGCTTTCACTTTTCTTTGCTTTCTGTTTTTTTTGTTTGTTTGTTTTTTTTTTTTTTGGTTTTTGTTTTTATTTTAGCTACTCTAGGAGGATTTTACTGGGTCAGTCAGTTATGTTGAATTTGTCCCAGTGTAGTTAAAGATGGAAATCACATGCACACTCAGGTCTCTTCACTTTTGACGTTAGTTATGTAATGACTAGGTCTGTGGTTTGAATGTCTGCACAGAGATTTGATTACGGTTGAGATCCTGGTGCTTCTAAGACATTTGCTAAAGGTTTACTTGCTGTATTGAAAACAATAACCTACTGAACCTTATATACAACATCATATTAAATCGCTAGTCAATCAATGACCCATCTAATGCAGACTGTAGTGACACTCCTAGACATATCAGGCCAGAAAGGGATTGGCAGTGTACTCACTTTGAAGAGTGGCTAACGCAAGAGTCTTATAGGATGTCGTTACTCTTCTGGCATGTGTCCCAAAATGGCGACTAACTAACCGAGTTACACACACTTCTCATGTTATTATGCATATATTATGTAACTATTTTCATGATATTGACCTCTGAATTACAAGTTTAACTGCTGTCTGCCCATATTTTCTGTTTTTGTACTTTGATTGCAAAGCAAGTTAGTGATGATGTGTAGGGATATAACTGACCCATCTCTATCGGTTCACGTTAAAATACTGGAAGCCTTTCAAACCGAACGTCATATAGTGCATACATAAGAACATGAAACCAATGAAGATTTTCCATGGAAGGTGTCTTTCCAAGCAGGTGGAATACCAGAGGTCTTGGTTTACTCTCTTTATCTTTTCCATTTTTTGCTGCCCCATATTAGGCAGTGTCACCCTGCCAGCACCGACACTCAGCTTGCACTGTGGGTTGGAGGTGTGTCTTGATATAACTGAGTGGTGGTATGATAGATGAGGAACAGATTTTTAGAAGGGGTCCATGCTCGCTGTGTCTCAATCGTGTTCTTATAATCATAGTTGGCATTTCAAAATACATATTTCACTTTCCCTGTTGTGTGCCAGGCTGCCACTTTCCCAAAACTTTTGTCACATATTATGTGAGTGTAGGTGTGTATTCATCCGTATATGAAACCTGGCCTGACTGTCAAGGGAACCTGAAAGGGCTCTCATGCCCCTTGAGACCAGAGATGTCAGGAATATTTGAATATGGATAGAAAAACCTGTGTGCCTTTTCGTCCCCCTCCTTTTAAAACTGTGCCAGCTTCAAGAAACATTTACAGCATTATTATTATTATTATTATCATCATTATTATTGTTATTTCATTCTAGATTAGAGAATGTAGTTTTTTTTGTTTGTTTTTTTTTTAGGGGGGTTGAGGATATCTTGCTATATTATGGCACTGTTTGACAGTCAAATGTTCATTTGAAGCTTAACATGCTCCGTTTTCTGTGTCCTTTCAGGCGTTCATCAAAGATGTCCATGAAGACTCCCTCACGATAGTTTTTGAGAACAAGTAAGTTTATGTAACTACTTTTTGGTGTGAGTGTTACACTAGTTTATGACCTCCAATATTCTGGGTATTGCTGGATTGAATACTGATCAAACATTTTTGGTCCCACCTGAACTCAATTAACAGTTAGCGTAACATTCATAATGATGTCTGTCCCTGCTAATCTAAATTTGCCTGTGTAAATCCTCCATTTCCCCGTTGCTTTTTCTCTCAGCACCTGTGCTTAGTCTTCCAGGCTTTGAAAACCTCAACTCGTGTCCCACTCGAGTCCCTTCTCGTGATTTCCTTTTATTGTATATAATATATATAAATTTTCTGTTTGCGTGCTCGTGTTGATTTGAACAATTCCTTTTCAGCAAGTTGATCAGTATACTCCCTCATATTTCATCCATAGCATAAAGCCCTAGTTGCAGTCCAGTTCATTCTGCCCTGATGAGGGTGAGACAGAAATAGCCCTATGAGATATGTGAACTCGGGTGGGGGTTGATGACGTCCCTGCCATTCTTGGACTGGTTACGTTGACCTGTCGTCAACTACAACTGTAATCGTTCACTTGTTCTCTTGTGTAAATGATTCTTTGTCAAATAATTCATTATTTTATTTTCTGTTTATTCTGAATGAAATTAAAAGCAGATATTGGAGTACCACTTGTTCTATTAGGTTTTTGCCCAGTTTGGTTAAGAATGACTCAACGTGCAGATTAAGATGTGTGAGTAAGAGAGAGAAGGAAATATAAGGGTGGTGCCTTGGTTTCAGACTTTGTCCTGTGCTGCCCCGTGTGTAACAAACAGGTCCAATACAGGCAGCACATTTGTAAGGAAATAGATCAAGCTTAGTAGGATTTCAAATGAACTCTGTGTTTGATCCATTTTCATACAATTACTTTGTCAAAGGTATTTGCTGATGGTTAAGCAGGTATGGGTTAAGCATGATCTCTTCCAGAACCGGTCCTGTGAAGGCTTGTATGACGTGGCTGGGGAAACTCCATGTGTATTTAGCGGTTGTTATATATGCGAACAGAAGCCAATACATTAACGGAAAAGAGGATGTGTAGATTTAATATTTATAGCATGTTATGCTGACACTTTTTAACACATTAGCACAAATTTAACACATTAGCACATTAAACTGAAAACATGGAGAAGGTAATCAGGAAAAAAAACAACAGGAAGTGTCTGGAGGTTGTTTGCTGTTTTTGGTAGAAGGAAAGTCTGCACTGATGAACATGTACATGCATTTGAAATAGAGATTTCATCAAATAATCTGTGATGTAGGATTTATAATGAGTTACATTCTGTGTAAAGGAAATGCGAATGTGCACATCCTGCTAGTATACCACACAGTGTGGTCAGGGTACGTTAAGATTATCCTAGGGCTTGTGTATGAAAACACTAGTTAAGTGCTTAGTTAGCTAAGAATCAAAGGCAAAAAAAAATTCTGTTTATTGTTTGGTACAAATTAATGTGTATGCATTTTTAAAAAAAATGTTTTTTTTTAATAGCTGGCAACCAGAGAGACAGCTGCCGTTTAGTGATGTGAGGTTGCCACCTCCCTCTGACTACAACAAGGACATCGGCGAGGGCGAGGAAGTGGAGGTACGGCTGCTGTTACTCTAGACACTGCTCCTCCAGATCACAACTTTACACACCTTTGTTAACCATTTCAGTGTGTAAGATCACCTTGCAAGACCCTTTGTTCTCACCATGACAGCTGTTGTGGGCTATTATCAAGCGTTAATGGCATTTAGGAAAGTCTCAACCATGTGGCCAGTTAAACACATGCTGTCAGTGGTTTGACCTAAATTTATCTACATCAACCATTTTGGTGTTTTACATTTGCACAAAATATTTTCCTCCATAAAAAAGTGCCTGCTTTACTCTTAATGAACACACCCACAAACTTCACCCAAACATGCTCATCTGTTTTTTGTATACTTTGTGTCAGGTGTACTCCCGGGCAAATGAGCAGGAACCCTGCGGCTGGTGGCTGGCGAGGGTGAGGATGATGAAGGGCGAGGTGAGTCTGAAACTGGTGGGTCACCATTCTTGCTGCATTAGCCATATATGTAGCTCTTTATCCTTCTATAAGCAGTGTGAAATCGAGGAGGGTCCATAAACACTTCCCATTCACAGCCAGTTCTATTATTTCAAAATATAATCTATATCTCATAACTGAGTGCATCAGTGAGCTCTCTCAGAGGAGAAGACCGCTTGTGGTCGTGGCTTATATTCATAGGTGATCTCAAATGATTGCATAGGACAGAGATGCTCATTCTTCATAGTAATAAGTCATCATTTTTAAATCTGGGTTATGTGGAAGGTATGCAGATTATCTTCAAACTTCAATATGTGCATAGGGAGTTTAATTATAAATTAATGATCTATGGAATGTGACCACAAGGCAAGAGGAATCAGAAGAGCTTCTGTGAACATGTATACTTCTCCCTTCTTTGAAAATGTGGCTGTATGTTGAGATAATCTTTTATTTGCTAAATTATTATTTAGCATTATTATTATATTAGCATGAATTATTTTATACAATTTAAGGATTTTGAATTATTGTCACAGACCTTTAACTGTGAGCCTTTTTTTCTGGCTGAGAGTTTAACATGAGGCAAAGAACATGAATATACTGTATGTGCTGCCTGAATCTTCCTGTCCTCCATTACAGAGAAAGCAAAGCTAACCTGTAAAGATCTCAATTCTAGACCATTTTAAACGGCTTATAAAGAAAGCATGCATGCTATTGGTTAGGGCAATAAAAGAACTGTTAACTTTAAGCTTGATTAGATTTTTTTTTTCTACTTTTGAATGAGTGGATTTTGATACCACACTTATGTTTTGGTAAATATTGCCTTCTTTTTTTAATGGGAGACTAATTTATATCTTTTGGTCGTTGTCATTAGGCCGCCATGATGCTTTGCAATTTTCATAACGCTCATGTAATTCCAGAGATTTATTTTAGCATTATAGTATTTATTACTCGTACAAACAAAGCCGCCGAGTGATGGCCTGCACATAGTCTTAGCCTAAAACTTGAATCCTGGCATTCAGGCTTACATCTGCACTGTTGAGCTCTTCTTTTGTACCATCAGATCTGGAATGTGAATATTGATGGAGGCGTTTCAAGCCCATTGGGAGCACATTTTGGCCTAATAGCACAGATACATAGCTCTTGACCCAATTACCCATAAACGTACCTCTAAGATATGATTTCATCTGTGATGGTATAATTGTAAAGACAGTGGTCATGTTGGAGCATCTTTAACCTTATGTCATTAAAGTATGTTATGCTTTGCTTGGTTTAAGGCTATAAATTGTTAAAATTGATCCTAATGCTTAAATAGACATTATTAATTGAGTGTACTTTATTTTAAGATGTTGTCCACACCCCACATTTGCCCATTGGTTTAGAGACCAACACCATCATAATCTATTAGAGTGAAAGCTCTCTCTGTGGGGCATTGATATTACAGTGTGTGTTATCATGCTGATAAAGTGGTGGAGTGTGTGTGCGCGCACGTACACACGCACATGTTGTGCACAGCAGCACCCTGGTGAAAATACTGCATAAAGCAAAACACTTGGCTTTCTTCACAACTGCATCCTATTGCCAGCACCTTGGTTAGCTCTCTTCTGCTCGTGTGCACGAACACACACACACACACACACACGTCAGCTGTTTAAGACAGCACATTGGCTAATGTGAAGCACTAAGCTCTCTTCTGGTTTAATATGAAGCACAAGTTGGTGTTGCGCTCTTATCCACTCCATCACCAGCAAAGTAGTATAAGATCACTATAATAGCTCTGTTCTTTAGTATAAATGGTTCCAGTCTTGAATCAAAGTGTGAGATTTATCTAAGTTCCTATACCTATTCCTAAAGATCCTTTAAAGCTGCTTATTGCAGTAGCTTTTGTCAAAATGCTATAGCAATAAAATTTAATTGAAATCATTGAACTGATTCATTTGGTAGAGAAATGTTCTGCACGATGAAAGTGCTACCTTTGAGTATGGTCTGTATTTACTGATACTGATCCGTACTAGTGCGTTTATCAACCCAATCGATGCTTCACTCTAAGACTAATGACCTTTTTTTTTCCTGAGCTTAATACACAACACAATGCTGTCTTTGAACCTATTTAGCTGGAGGTTAGCATGTGAAAGAATGGGCATTGTTGGAGTATAACTTGTCCTTTGTATTTCAGAATTTTTCTATTTTTTATATACCACTGTTTTTATTGTTTATTTTGGTTTGCTGTTCTTTAACATGATTTTATATTAAACGCTAAAATCTTTTAACTTATTACTAATGATTTATTCACCCTCTTAAAATGGTTTAGACACTGAATTCACTTTTAACAAACACTTAATAAATTTTATACATTGTTATATTGTTACATATGTCATTGTTGGAAGGTCTCACTATTTGGACTTGTTTGGACTGTTTTTTTTTTTTGTTCGTTTGTTTGTTTGTTTGTTTTTCAGTTCTATGTGATCGAGTATGCTGCATGTGATGCCACATACAATGAAATCGTCACATCAGAAAGAATCCGGCCTGTCAACCCCAACAGCCCTTCCACTCGCAACTCCTTCTACAAAACCACTATTGCTGTGCCCGAGGACCTCCGAGAAATGTGAGTGTGATGCCTTCATCTACATGTAACCTTGCACATCAAATGTGACACTTCAAATACAATTCAAATTTTCATAGCATTTGTGTATTCTATGACAAAAAAACACATTTGCATGATTAGGGTTGTGTGTTACAGTTCCATGTATGTTATATAAGGAGAACCACTTATCTTTTTTTTTTTTTTTTTCTCCTGATTAAATCTGGCAGCTGTTTAAGTGACAATATCCACAAAGACTTCAGGAAAGCGATCGGAGCCAACTGCGTCTTCTACAGCAGTTCAACACATGAACTGATTGTACTGGTCAGTATACTTCTCTCTTTTTATTGCAGCTTCTCTTGTTATTATTCTTTACTCATAATAATTTCCTTTCCTGAGTGTACAGTAATGGAACAGGAAATGCTCTTTTTTCACAGTCAACAAATGACTCTACAGTGAAGCGTGCATCCCTTCTGAGCGACATGCACTTCCGCAGCATTCGTACCAAGCTCATGCTCATGTCCCGCAATGAGGAGGCCACCAAACACCTAGAGGTGCATGCACACGCATACATTGTTCTTAACATTCGTACATGCTGTGTACAAGTTTTTTTCCTTGTAGGATTCCTTCCTGTGGAGTTACAGACACACGTGTAGTGATTTCTGCACATCACATAATTCAGCTTTGGAAAGAAATCATTCTTAATAAATGTTAGCTAAAGAAGAAATGTTGAAGCAGAAAAAAGACAGCCAGTGTCAGAGTGGATAGAAAATCTAAATGGATTAACTGTACTCCAGGGATCTTAACTTGTGCTTTTTGATTAAGCAAAAAAACTAATCAAAAGCTAACGTCTGTCCTGCTGCCTTGTGTTTGCTACAGACAAGTAAACAACTGGCATCAGCCTATCAGGAGGAGGTCCGGGTGCGTGAGGATCTAATGGGTTTGGCCATTGGCTCCCACGGTGCCAACATCCAGCAGGCACGCAAGGTTCCTGGGGTTACTGCCATTGAGCTCGAGGAGGAAAGCTGCACCTTCAGGATCTACGGAGAGGTGCGTGTTTGAGGAAAGTGAACAGGCAGCTGTGTTGGCACTTTAGTGTTCAGGTTGTAGCACATACTACTGTACTTAAGCAAGAAGCTCAAATTTGAATGTAGCTTAACGTACAGTGCCCTAAGCTGTGCTGTAAGCAGGGCATTGATCAAACAGTGCTGGCCCTCTAGCAACTTTAAACAAGGGGTTATTCAAGTTTAACGTTGTATAAAAATTAACATGCCTTAAGGACAAACGAAAACTTACGACTCAACTGCTGAACACAATTTGAATGCAAACTCGGCAAATGCTGTTTTACCGTTTTGTTAAATTTCTCTGTTAGCATGAGCATCAGATGCTGAATTACATGAGAATAATTGTGTGTTCTCAATCTCTGTTAAATAACTAAACACATTCTCTCCTCTACCCTCAGACCCCAGAAGCTGTGAAACAAGCTAGAGTGTATCTGGAGTTTAAAGAAGACTCCTTTCAGGTACCCAGGAATCTTGTAGGTGAGTTTACTTGGTGAAATCTAGGGATCCTTAAGCTATATGGTACATCTTGACTGGGGAAATTGAGACATTAGTTGTTTGGTCTTAAGAATGGTTTGGAAATGTGCTTAGTAGCTCAGTTACCAAAGACCTCCTTCAGTCACGTTTTGTTATTTTAATTTTCTCTCATTAGCCATTATTAATTATTTCTGATATGTCTGCAAGTTTTGGATGCCTTCTAAATTAAAATTTACTATAGCTGGAAGCATAAAATATATGTCACTTTTAAAGTTCCCTATCTCACTTGAAATCTAGGCAAAGTTATTGGGAAAAGTGGCAAAATCATCCAGGAAATTGTGGACAAGTCTGGTGTGGTGCGTGTTCGAATCGAAGGGGACAATGACAAAAAGCTACCCAGAGAGGAGGTAAGAATGACGATGCACCACCAACACACCTTACACGCTACCTCTGATGGAATTAGTCACAACTACATGCTACAGATCTGATCTTGATGTATGCATGTTGTTTTTTGTCTTCCTGTCTTTCAGGGTATGGTTCCCTTCATCTTTGTAGGAACCAAAGAAAACATCAGTAATGCTCAAGCTTTGCTGGAGTACCATGTGGCCTACCTGCAGGTTAGCTGACTACTTGAGGTTCTCTCTCTCTCTCTCTCTCTCTCTCTCTCTCTATCTCTGTGTGTGTCAGACAGTACAGCTCAGTTACCACCTGGTCTACTACAATGTACACCTGTTGGGTTGTTTTTTTTTGTCTGACTCATGTTGGTACTAGCAGCACGTGGTGACAGAAGAGATGATAATCTTACGTGAGTAAGGCAGCTTCGGTTTTTAGAGCCAGCTGTTGCAGTTGCTCCCCATCATCTGCACAATACTGGAATCTAAAATCTTGATTGGTTAGTTCTCCTGGCAGTTAAAATACACTGGAATCTAAAACTGACACCTGCAAATTTCTATTGTAAGATAATGTGTATTAATATTTTTATACTCTTTTTATCTGATCAAGAACAAATTTTGTATTTGTTTATCTTTGTTAAATAAATGGTTGAACAATACAGACTACATGTATTAGGAACTGAAGGTGAAAAATCAATTATATTGGCAGTGTGGTTTTTTTTTTTTTTTTTTTTTTTTTTTTTTTTTTTTTTTTTTTTTTTTTTTTTTTTGTGGTTTGTAGCAAAAGATATGATGAAATTCAGTTTGTGCTCCTCTGTTCGCAACCCTTTTTTTAATTGCTAGTTTTTTCTGTTGACTTATTTTGCATTCCACATTTTTTATTCAATCTTCCTGTGTAAAGTGGCAACATACTTAAGCAAAGAAACTATTCAAATTGCAGTCAGGGGACGAAGTGCTGTTGAACTCAAACACACGTTACGACTACAAAGTGCTTCAAGACATTTTTATTTATTTTTCCAAGATCAGCAGCTAGTTGAGAGACAA
>JAOTRN010000043.1:5421313-5434761 GCA_028566695.1 Bagroides melapterus | reverse complement strand
CTGAAATAAAAGTAATGAGAATAACATGCAAGGTAATCTTATATAGCCTGTCCAGTTTGGACACACACACACACACATTGTGGCATTATAAGTTTAACTTTTTCACCTTCTGATACACCTTTATTTTTATACCATAACACACCCTTACGCTGACGTCAATTTACAGACAAGAAAGAAACCGGATGTCTAGATGCTGTCATGTTCACGTACTACTGCTATATTTATAGGAAATGCGTGTATGCTAGGAAATCCACAGAAAAGAAAACGGCAAGACAGTCACTGTTTAATCATACTACAAATACTTGCTTGCTGTGCATCCTTTTCCCATCAGTCTCCACCTAAACTGATAAGATAAGATAAGTTAAAATGTTGTGGAATTTTATGGTCATGGTTCAGTGCCAGTAAATATATATTGCAAGAGCTTCGGTTGATCCTGAGGTTAGATGTGTGTGCAGTTTTGCATGATCTCCCTGTGGGTCCTCTCTGGGTACTCTGGTATTTTCCTATCTCCCAAAAATATTTCAGTAGATGAATTTGCCTGTACGTGTGAATGTGTGTACGGTGCCAATCAGTGGTCCCATCCAGAGGGTATTCCCTAACTATTGTCCCTGGAATAGGCTCTGGATCCCCAGAGTAATGCAATTACTGAAGATGAAGCTGATATACCATTACCAACATTAGGAGTTTCTAGTCAACATACTGAAAAAGAAACACTGAACTTTTTGGGCTGTTAATCTGTTTTACAGCAAATTCTAGATTTTTAAGGCTTTCATTCCAATTGCAGATTACTGAGATAAAGCCCAGTCTGCTTATGCTGTGTTTTTCACAGTACAACAGCTGGTTAATGGTAAGACAAGGATCTTGATGGCCCAGGCCAATGCAATTCAAGTGTATTATCATTCAGTGCAATCTGTACTGAAAGATGCTGAATAGATGAGACATATGAGAAGACACTGTTCACCGTTCCTTTCACAGTGCCTAAAATTTTGACTGGCATTTATCGGAAGCGTGAACAAGTATTCTCTTATGTTCTCATACTTTGAATACTTTTGCAAACCTGTTCTTCGTTTTCATTCCTTTACTTGCTATCAGATGAGTTTCTGTTTTCTAAAAAAAAAACTCCAGCAAGTTTACAAAAGTTGCTTTTATTTGTTTAAAAGTATTATCATTCACATTAAAAACAAGGTCTTAATAATAATAATAATAATAATAATAATAATAAATTCTTGTTTGTCAATTTCACATTTTTTTCAAATAATGGCATGCTATCCTATACTAGCATACCCGTGTGACGCTACATATGTACGTACTAAATAAACACATGGTGGTTGATCAGTAGAGTATACATTTAAACTATTTTAGATAAATAATAATGCACTGTTAAGTGTTTATAACAAGTATATATAGCATAGATATAGAAATAAGCTAAAAAAAATCTGGCTCAGTGGCATTTAGCATAAATCTAATAAACTGGTATAATGTCAGAAATGCTATTCAAAGTATTGTTCCATTATTTTTCAAATATTTACAAAAGGATCTTCAGTAACAGAAAGAACAAGAAAATAAAAAAAAACAATAAAGCATGATAAGAACAGCTGAACAAAAGCAAAGGCTGAAAACTTGTAGTTAAAAAAAATGTCTGTCGTCACATAAACTGAGGAAATGTCACATGAGGAATCTACAGCCTCGTCCCCATCTTTTCACTAAAAATAACCACAAAATGTCTCATGGTGACTTATCTTTGGTTCTCGGCTACTAAATATACAAATTCTCATCACTTTCCAGTGGCTCTTGACTCATAGGTGCTACATCTTCGTAGTTTCTCACACCTGTATCCATCACTGCAATCCTGCATGGCAGATCTATGCCCATTTCCCTTGCAGGTGAAACATTCAGCTTTTCAAACAAAACTTCAAAAGTGTCCTGGGCCTCACCAGACTCCTGCCAAATCAGCAATTCATATCTGCCAAATCTCAGCAACGCCTTTTCCTCTAGATCAGCCCGCTCCAAGTGGCCCAGTTCATGCCCATTTACCAGGATCTTGCCTTTCTGGCTCATGTTCTGCACAGTAAAGCGTAGGTCTAAGCTACCAGGCTTACGATATGCCTGGATGGAGAGCTGTTTTCGGGAGACACGGGTGTCATTCAGCACAAATGAACACGACTGTCCATCACGGCCAATCCTAATGGGATCTTCTGCACTGATCTTGTATGGTTGGTTCACACGCAGAAGGCTGTAAAGAGGTTGCATGGATTGGTCTGGATGATACAGCTGAACATGGAGACACGTGAGGGTCTCCTCTGTCACCATGGTTTGAGACACAGACTGCATGGTTCTGGGATCTCTTCAAAGAATCTTTAGAAAGTTATCTACAGGACAGAAACCAATATAAAACAATTATAACACAAGTAAGCATGAAACACAAGTCGAATAACATCATAGTTGGCGTAAAGTTACATTAAGAGAAAGAGTAGTTGTGAATAGTTTATAACTATAAATTACTTAAGCTTAATAGATAAATGTCGCTACTTTTGTTAGTAATGTTTTGGATTAACCTACCTTTTCACGCCAAAACACGAGTCTAAAAACTTCCTGCTTCTGTCTGAAACACTCATCAACTTTGCTCAACACTGCTCATCTTCAAACTAACGGAGCTCTGAAACACACACGGGGAGAGAACAGAGGGCTATTGCGTCATCTCCTATAGAAAAACTGTTCCACGTGACACGGAAAGTCCAGGTTTGCGCAATACTCTTGTTTTTTTTTTTTTTGTTTTTTTGAGGGGTGATTTTTTTTTAAATAATTTCAGTATAAACTAAATTACTAAATGATGCAATTTATCCAAGGAATGTGATACTCAGTAATGCAATCGTGAATTTAAAATCGGCAAGGCTGTAGTTTTTTCTTCTTTTTTTACAAATACTAATATATCAGACCTGTATACAAAATGTATGGTGGTCACATGCTGGGTGTTTGTCCTGCCTTAGCCAGCAAAAACAGTACAGCAATATTTGCTAATGTGTTTACTTTATTACGTTGAACATATCACATTTTGATTAAAAAACATATATGCGTGCGAAAGTGTTGTGCGCATGCGCTAATGTTTGTTAGGCCCTCCACGAAAATTATAGTTTGTTCACTATTGTCTGATTTATTGCGTCTAACTTGCATAGACACACATGAACAGCTACAACCCTTTCCGATCGCGTTTCCATTTCAGTGCTCGTTTTATTAACGTTCGCTTGTGGATTTGCCATCGCCGTTAACCCTTTAAAACTTTAAAACCCCTATCGCCATTTTGAAGGCGGCTACGTCTCTTAACAATGCTAACAACGCTGTATATATTTTCCATCTTTACATCTCAGGGTTTCTTTACTTTTTTGCAGTCTTTAAAAAAATCTATAAACATCATCCAACTGTTTAGATTTTAGGGATCTTAACAGGACATTAATATTAAAATAAAGTTGTTATTAGAGATGATACAGTATCCCCATTTTGATACTGAGCTCTATGTGGAGTTCCCCCTTTTGCCACCATGACTGAGCTCTGTGTGGAGTTCCCCCTGTTGCCACCATGCCTGTGTGGGTTTCTTCTAGGTTCTCAGGTTTACTCCAGGCTCCCAAAAACATGATTGTGTCCAATCCAATCCATGGTGTATTTCTGTCTCATGGCAACTGTTTCCACAAATAAAGTGTCTACTGAAGTTGAATAAATTGTGATCAATTTAAATTAACATTATTTATAGGCCTACTTGCTATTCACTTATTTAGGCTTGGATTACCCAGTCATATACGTTAATAACTATAAGAATTGTACAAAAATTGTGATGTTAACCATCAGGATTAATTTACATAAGATTTTATTATAGGGGGAAATGAAATTTAGTAATGAAAATGAAAATTAGTTCCATTTAATCCTATCCATACTTTATCTTTTCTAATGTACTTTAGGATTACTATCGCTTCAAGTATGCCTGTAACCAGGTCTGCCTTGAAGCATGTTCTAACAGCTACCCTTATATATTTCCTTTATAAGACCACTGGCTTCACATACATTTTAACCAGTCATTGAACCATTAACTTTTCAAAGAAATCCATTAACTAAACAACATACATATGGCATACCAAAATATATTATCTAATATTCTATAGTCTTAAGGGAACATTTAATTTTAGATGTACTTTCTGAACCAACTGAATATATACAGTCTACCACAGTCAGCTAGCGCTCTAGCTTTGTTCAGCCCATCCAACACACAGAATAATTTGATGTAATGTGACCACCCTCCTGAACCCATCTCTCACCAAGATTAGGACACAAACAAGAAGTACGGAAATCTTTACCCAGGCAACAAAAATGCCTTATTGTAAACCAGTGCAATTAAAACCAAGGCTACCAGTTACAGGGATGGTGTCTATCTCCTAGCAGTATCTACAGTATAAGCATTAAGTCTGGACTGTTCTAACTATTAAGAATTCTGCTAGTATTCCAATTCAATATTTTTTGACACTTACGTAAACATACACAGGTAGTGAAACATACACTACCTAAAGTAGTAGTAACATAACACATAGTAACATAAATACATAAATATACGCATGTAGAGAAATGTGTTTTACTACGTAGTACATTAGATACATTTGTCAGTTTCATGAAAACCTAGTGGTTGTACTAACAGTTTCACAGCAAATACATCAAAGAAATGCAGCAATATATAAAGCTCAGAATGAACAAGAATAATAGGAAGAATCAGAATCAGAACCGGGTTTAGTATGTTTACACACAAAGAATTTGATTCCAGCTGTGTGTGGTTCTCAAGTACAGATCAACATTAAACAGAACAATTGTTGGATACAGACACTACACACATTAAGTATATTAAATAAGGCTGGGGGAGCCTGAGTATACCTACATGTATCCATTGTGCATATAGTGTACATAGAGTCAAATGTACATAAAGTAAACATAAAATTTCATCCTTGTGTTAAAATTTAAATTTCATGTGAATCGGCTAGCAGGAGCGCATCCTTGTGGTATATTCAAATTTTAAGTCCAAGAACAGATACTACTCTACTAAATAATACGGTACCGCTTGTGATACGTATTATTTCAATAGACTCTGTAGTACGAAAGTATGCATGGTGGCTGTATACGCATTCTGATTGGTTGCGTGTGTGAGCGGGCGGGGCTTAAGCCAGCAGTTTAAGACGACAACTGTTCCTGTTTCCTCTCATTGTGGTGTGGGGGAAGTGGTAAGTTGTTTTTAAGTCTATATTGTTAATAATACTTGCATTAAGGATTTTCTTTCTACTTTTAAAATGCTGTTTTTTATTATATTTCACAAAAAGCTTCAGCATATAAGTATATTTAGTCTCCTTAAGTTTGTTTTGAGCTTCAGTTTGCTGGTTAACTTTCGATATCGCTGCGCCTGCAATATTGCTAACAGTTACTTGAACCTAGCGCAAAATTGTTTTTGAAACGATACGTAGGGTAATTTAACTTGGTTTACTAGAAAGGCACTTTCAACCTATTTATAAAAAAAAAATCAGATAACAATTTTAACACAACCCCTGTTTCTCTGTTAGCCACCACGCTAAAGCCGGCGCCATTTTAAGTTGCTGCCTCGCGCCTTTCCGCCATTCATTGTACTCCACCAACCGTGTAGCGAAACGAAACTCCAAAGTCACGACATTAAATTGTCCGGTTTTAATCTCGGTTGTAATGTTTCATGTTACTGCTTTCATACTAGTGGCATTTTTGCAAGTTTATATGGCGTGGTGGATATTTCTCTATGAAATGGTGCCCAGTTGGTTTAGCATTAGCAACGTAGCCAGGTGAAGAAGACTCTAGAAGCTGGTGGTAATCCCGCACCAAGTCGGATAATAACGGAACGTATTTCGTCCTGTCTGTAATGTGCTTTACAATTATGATTTCTATTAATACAAAATTGTTTTGGGTTTGCCAGTTGTATAGCGAGTTTATCGGCAGGTTGAGTAACGTGTATTCGAAGAGGAAGTACGATTAGAGGCCTTGTGCTCCTCTTGGCTGGGTTTACACGAACTTCAGCTCTACCATGAAGTTGTACATTTACAAATATATCAAGTTTATTTAAATGTAACTAAAGAGTGGTAGAGAGACGATTTATTTTTATTTCGCAATTTTCTCTTAATTTGGAGAACTTTTTTGTCTAATCAATCTTTATCCATTTGTCACAGTGTGTTTCAGGCTCTGCTTTCTGATCACCCAGACAATGGTGAAGATCTTCGTCGGGAACCTGCCGCCTCAGGCAGAGAGCGATGAAATCAAATCCCTGTTTGCTCAGTACGGCACAGTCACGGAGTGTGCCATCATCAAGAACTTTGCCTTCGTTCATATGGACGATCGCAAGAATGCTACAAAGGCCATACGCAGCCTTCATTTGTACAAGTTACACGGCACCCCCATTAATGTTGAGGCTAGTCACGGCAAAAACCAGGGCCCTGTGAAGCTGCACGTGGCCAATGTCGAGAAGGGTGCAGAGGATGAGCTCAGGGCTCTGTTTGAAGAGTATGGGACAGTAACAGAGTGTTCTATTATAAAAAACTTTGCGTTTGTACACATGAACAACTCTGATGAGGCCATGGATGCTATCAAGGGTTTGGACAACTCTGATTTCCAAGGTAATTCTCAACACAAGTCTAATGAGCTCAGGTCCACATACGATGAGGCTCAATTATTGCTATTTTTGTAATAACCCAATTTCTTTATTTCCCAGGAAAAAGGATTCACGTCCAACTCTCTAAAAGCCGTCCGCGAGGAGATGAGGATGGTTATGGTCCTCCGGAAAGAGGGGGCTATTGGCCACCCCGTTTCCCTGGTGACCATCCACAGCCATGCCCTCCTGGTTTTGGCCGAGGCCGCTTTGGGCCTCCGGGTTACCCCCCTGCCCCTCCTCCACCTCCACCAAGACGGCCCCCCTTTCCTGGGGGTGGCTATGGTGGTGATCGTGATGGCAATGGGGTAGTGGATTATTATGAGAAATATCGAGCTCGTCCTTATGGCATGTCCTCATTTGAGGATCGCCGTATGGGGGGCATTCCACCACCCCCGCCGCCCCCTTCAGGCATGATGAGGGAGCGCATACCCCCTTCCAGTCTCGACCCATACGATCGACGCCCACTCCCTCCCCCACCGTCCTCGTTTTACCGCGATCGTAGTCCCATCGGAAGGGCACCGCCAGCCCCTCCAGCCCCTGCTGGAAATGGCTATTCTTATGAGCGCTCCCGTCTCTCCCCTCTTTCCATGTCACGGAACCCAATGTACAATGCGCCTCGTTCCAGGGACCCCTACAGTGACAGGGTGCCTCCGCCACCACCTGCGCGCTATACATACTAAAGTGAATCTCTGCACTTGTGTACCCAAGGTGAGGCCTAAGGGGCTTAAGTGTTTTCCTAAAGCAAGATCCAGTCTTTCACTTAAACTTGCGTTGCGCGCTGCTGATTGATGCGTAACGTGAGGGGAATGCTTAATATGCGGCTGTATCAGCTAATGTGATTAATTCTAAGGTGAACTGACCATGTGGTCTAGTTAAAACGCGTAAAAGTAAGATGCATTGCGAAAAGGCAACATTGTGTGTATATCTAATTAAAACACAGTGGACTTGATCAGTGCAGTATCATAAAATGGTTCTCATAGGCACTTGACTTATGTGGTTTGCTCTCTTTTCAGGTGTAATTTATTCGACAAGATCGTCGTCGTTGTCTCCAGGTGCACATGATGCGATTCGCCCCTCGTCTGACGGAGCGCGTTTCGTTTGCCTGCGCCTCGCTTATCAGAAGAGTTCTAGTGCGGACTTCACGCTTTAAACTAAAAAAAAAAAAAAAAGATTTTACCCGTTTCAGTTTCGTCCTCTTGGTTAAAATGTAATTTGCTCATTCTGTTCGGCTTGTTTTTTACTGTATAAAGTTCAGTAGGTTATTGGACTGAAAGCATCAAACGGACAAGCTAAAAGTTTTAGGACTTGTCAAGCCGATAACTCTTAAAGCTGTTATTTGTTCAAACTTGTGTACATTTTGTGACCTTTTTTTTCCCCATTTCTGTAAGCTCAAAACATTTTGTTTTTATTTGAAACCCTTCCCTCTTTTGTTCAACCCTGTAACAACGTTTGAACAAGTGCCACGTCTTTAGAAGTAATGGGTACACACGTGCGCCTTGCGATCTAAACCTTTAATAGATCAGCAATAATTGCGTCTACTGTTCAGTTGAGGTTTATAATTTTAGATTGAAATTTAGTCAGAATGGCATCCCCTCTAATACGATGATGTACTCTTTTTAGGGATCGTTTCTTTTTTAAAATAAAAAGTCTGACTCTAATGCGTCGATTTGTTTTTGTCTTCCTCTTTTAAGCATAAATTAAATAATCCAGTGTGTCAGTTTGAAGATAATTGCGTCACGTGAGCGGGCGTGGGAAAAATGCAACACTGTTAGACCTCCCTTGATAGCTGTCTGTTGGGAATGCTGCATATTGCAGAGAAAATGGCCATATCTCATTTTATGATGCCTTGTTTTAAGCAATTCTCGCTATTACATTGTGCCCCTCGTATTCCCCCTCTAACTCTAAACCCTGTTTCCACATGCCTAACAGCCATTTCTTACATTCTCTCTCCTGAGTGCTGTAAACCTGAAGTGTGGATAACTTTCTCATTGACAAAGTTTGAACACTTTTTAAACTCAAGCAGCCGTTAACAGGCTTGAATGTTGACCGAACCAAACTCAGGTAAGTTGATTGTGGTGTGTTTTTAATGCTTTTGCATGTCTTGCATTTATAAGTGGAAGAAGATACAAGAGAAAAGCAATAAGGCTATTGTATACTCAGTTCTCAGGAAACATAATTTAGGGTAGAGAGTTTGCTGCATTAAAGTTCTTTTGCCGGTTGGGTTTTTAATCACTATAAATATATAATTGTAGACTCAAGCTGCCTAGAAATGGTTTTGGAATCCTGAACATGGGTTTAAATTTTTATAGTACTGTATAGTGCTCTTTAAGGGTGTGCTTAGATTCCTCTGTAAATGTATGACTATAAAAACTAGAAAAGCTGGCTGATCAGGTAACACCACATGGCTGGATATTATCTAGAATAGGGTAGTGCCAAAAGGAGGATCCTCCTTCCAGGTTATGCTCTGCTTGTTTGTTTTTTGTTTTCTTATATATTTTCTTATATATTTTATGAATACGTGAGAGATGAGATTGTTACTTAAGTCTAGGGATCTGTGAATATTTGTGAATGTTTTTAAAACTGTTTGATAAATGCATGCAGGTTACTTCTTTTTGGTATAATATTTTGCAATTCATTAAATTTCACAATAAAAATAATAAATAACAAAAGTTGTACTGTGCTTTTTCACTTCCGAAATCTATCCATTATTGTGAGTGAAGGCAAGAGATAAATGTATATTTACCAATAATGAGAGTTTACGGCCTTCCAGTTGGCTAATACGAATAACAATTATTTGATTACAATTTTTTTTTGCAAACGAGATAAATTTATAAAGATAAATTAGTTTGTCTGTGCAGACGCTCATTCTGGACAGTAACTGCGTCATCAGTATAGTCCTGAGACAGGACAGCTTTATATTAAAGTAATACAAAATTAAAAACTCCCCGTTAGTTGGCATGATAGATTAGGTTCTCATAATGAAACAGTCTGGATATATGTGGTTATTTTTTGTTTTATGATTTTTCCAGACGTATTTAACACGGCCGAAAGCGTTGTTTATGGGCGTGTCCTGTGGCGGAAGTGCTCTGTCGACTTCCTGGCGACGCCATTTCGTGATTTATTCATTTGGCGGTTGCTTTCGTAGAGGGATCTACGGTAAGAGGTGAATGTTTGGAACGAATGTGTATGTTCATTCAAAAATGCAGATGAATGTTCCCTAGATTGCATACATGCATAAAAGAATATTTGTTCTTGTTTCTCTTTTTTGTTGCCTCCTCGTTTAGTTACGTCTCTCGGGGAGCTAACTTGGTTAGCTAGCTACCGCTAACTTTTATGGCCTCAGGTTGATAAGACGGGTTTATGCGCGATGTACTAAATAGTTTACAAAGGAAGAAAAACGGCTGAGTGACTGACGGGTAACCCGTTTTGCATAGGGTTTAGTACATAAATGGGCGGTTTTAACTTTAGTGACTTGCTAACGACGTGCCGATGACCGGTTATTTGCACACAGTCGTTGTGGCTCTGACAAACTTAACGCTAACTCTTTTATTTCACAAGAAGTTCAGCTGTTTGAACACCGCACAAACACCCGGCGCTAATGCTGAGGCTACCGAAAACTACCGACTCCCCAATGGGATTAATAACAGCTAGTACAACTTCTCCATCGTGTTGGCTAGCTGGGCCATTAGATACTGTAGTGCCCCGTGTAAACGCTTTAGGTAGTCGGTGGTGTTTTATCCATGGCATTAGTCGTATATCAACGCTATGTTGTGCTTTTAAAAATCGGTTTAAAAGTGACAGCCGACTGACTCCGAGTTCATTAGACTCGGGTTAAAATGAACACGTTAGCAAGCTAGCTAAACCATAACGCTAAAACGAAACTTGTATAACGTCAATTTCGCAACTATACTTTCTACCCAGGAACAATAAATCGGCAGTAAAGATGGTTAAGATCTTTGTTGGCAACCTTTCCTCGAGTGCGACCAAAGAAGACCTGCGCAGTCTTTTCTCGCAGTATGGCAAAGTTGCGGAGTGCGACGTGCTGAGAAACTTTGGCTTTGTGCACATGGATTCCCAAAAGGAAGCGGAGGAGGCCGTCCGTAAACTTCACCACCACGAACTGAACGGGCAAGCCATTAATGTAGAGATGAGTCGAGGGAAGCCAAAAGGAACCACCAAGCTGCATGTAGGCAACATTAGCAGTGGCTGCACTAATCAGGAGCTGCGCGCCAAGTTTGAGGAGTTTGGTCCTGTGATTGAGTGCGACATTGTGAAGGACTATGCCTTCGTACACATGGAGCAAAGGGAAGATGCGATGGAGGCCATCAATATGATGAACAACTCTACCTTTCAAGGTGAACTCTCACAGAAAACGAAGAAAGGCAGTGCTATTCAGAGTTTAAAGTTTCTCTTGTTTAGTAATTCTAGTTGAATAGCTACATAATTCTTCCATCTATCTAAGAAGAAGCAGTAGTTTACCCGGTCGCAGTAACTAATTCCACCTTCTAACTAATTAGAGATCTTCTTTTGCTTTGTTTTTCTACATTCATGTAACGCTTCTGTGCGTGAGTAAATTTATGCAGCTAGTCCTTGATTAGACTATGCAACATCCACAGTGAGTCTTTGGGTTTTGTTCATGCTCTTGGATGTGATGGCAATAGCGAAAGTTTATTTGACAATGTCTTGCGTGTCTTCTCTTCCTCTCATAAGGCAAGGTGATAAATGTACAACTGTCCACCAGTCGCCTCCGCACTGTGCCTGGCATGGGAGATATAACCGGCTGTTACGTCTGCGGAGAACCCGGTCACTGGTCCAAAGACTGCAGGCGCAGTCAGAACGGTAGCTATGGCGGCGGTCACATGGGGGGAGTTCGTGGTGCCAGGGGTTTCCCTAGAGCAGGTCCTGCTTATGGCAGTGGAGGCCCTGCAGCCTTCCCCACCCGGAGCTATCCCACAACACTGCCCCCTATCCCAACAGTGAGCCACACCCCTACCTATGGGATTTCACGAGAGTATGCTGCAGAAACTCGGTACCTCAGCAAACCACTGAGTGTCTACCCAAACATCGAGAGGTCTACCTCATATGAGCGTGACCGCTACAGTGTTGATTACTATGAAAAGTTTCGAGCTCGGCCTTTTGCTTCTAGCTATCTTGAGGATAGACGTCTCTCCATTCCCCCTCCTCCCCCTCTCTCTTCTTCATCTCTCTCAAGGATGCGGTTGGCTCCTTCCAGCCTCGACCCGTATGACCGACGCGCTCTACCGCCACCGTCCTCCGCGGCCTCGGTGTACTACTCGCGGGACCGTAGCCCAATCCGAAGAGTCGGCGTCGGCTCTGAGGGCTACTTGTATGAGCGCTCGCGTCTTTCCCCGGTTACGAGGAGCAGCTCGTACAGCGTGTCGCGGGCCAGGGACACCCCCACTGACCGGGCTCGGTATGATTACTAAGCCGCGCGCATGCCAAGGTGAGCGAATGGGAGACGTGACATAGCGTGGTTTTGTTCTGATCGCAAGGATTTATTGCGATGCACATTGCACTGACTGTTTTTAAGAGCAAATGAATATGATTATGTAACGCGTCAACTGTTTAAAGTTGTAAAGAGAAAGATTTTCTCTCGGGTTATGTAGCTAAAGTCTGAGAAAAGTATCTTATGAATTTGTTTTGTTTTTTCAGGCGCTTTGAAACAGCAGATCTTTCTGTTAGCGATCATTCCTTCCACCTTCCTCTGGTCGATAGAAATATTTCTGGAGGCACGATTGGATTGGATTTCAAGAAAGCAGGACTGAGAAGAAATGCACCCATTATCATTTAGAGTTGCTTTCAGCTTCTGAATATTTAACTTCATCCGACTTATTAGAGCTGTTAAGATGGTCTTTTCTGCATTGCCCAATGAGGATTATAAATTCTTACTACAATTTTTTTTGTTCAAATATTTCTAAGAATGTTTCTTGCATGTTTGCTTTTCAGTTTTTTGCAGATTTCTTCCACACTATTTTAAAGGTTTTCCACACACATTGAAACATAGCTGCTTGCTTCTGACCCGATGTGATCTACCATTTAGTTACTTTTAGTGCGTGCTTTGTTTGGGGATTCGAATTCATTCAGTTTCAATATTTTCCTTCAATATTTATTTCACTTGGTTAGCAAGCATGACATGTCATGTGATGACAATCTGTTTCAGTTCTTGACGTCACTATGTTTAGATGTTTTTGTTTTTTTGTTTATTTTTTCGAGCTTTGTGGAGAAAATGAAGCCCAAAACAAACATTCCTGTTACCTTTGTTCTTTGCTTGTTCATCTCTCATAATGTGCACCTAAATAGGGAGCTGAAACAGCAAATAATGTTAGATGATCAATTAACTGCAAGAGTCTGGACATATTTTCCCCCTATGTGGGATTGGGAGTGCGTTATAGATCCAAACTGGAGTATATCACTGATTGATTGGAAACAGTAAAGAGAGGATTATTATATCTCTCTGCACACTTGCTTTAAAGACACACTGTTCCGTACAGACTATTGGCAAAGGAGGTTGCAAGCCAATGTTGGCTTATTCAGCAAACTCGTGGAGAGTTTGCCCTGCTACAGTGTGTGGTGAGAAGTTTATCAAGGACTGTACATAAGAGTAAAGATGGAATAAATAAATATAGAGATGTGGTGATGAACCTTCAGGTCACCTTTGAGACTGCTGGTGTTTGTAATTTATGTATGGCGCCTTGGTAAGATCTCTCCAGAAGTCAAGTGTGTTTTATATCTT
>JAOTRN010000043.1:5407246-5421213 GCA_028566695.1 Bagroides melapterus | reverse complement strand
TTTTTTTTAAATAAACCAAGATGTTCTAGTGAACAAAAAAAACATGCTGTGCATTGATTTGTGGTTGAAAACTAAACACATTAAACACCCTATTTCCTTAAACTAATATCTTTTTATATCCACTTCAGTCTTGTGTCATTTCCCAAATCCCTCTGGCTGCTCACTGCAAACTGCTTGAGTTTTGCCTTGGGATTTTTTTCCCTGAAATAAACAAACTTGAGTGTGTCGACAGGGAGGCACGTGTTCTATATCTAGATTCTGCTTTAGGTTAGATTTTTTGTAACACACATTGTATATACAATTCAGTTAACTTTGTCCTGACTGTTGGAGTGGTACAGTATTGCTAAAGCACTTACAAATAGAATAGAAACAAATGTGCTTAATTACTCAAGGCAGAGATTAACAATATACTCATATATTCAGTCTTTTTTTTGGGGGGGATTAATCACTACACATATAGTTTTATAGATCTCATCTATACTGGGAAAGTACACCGTACTATTATAGTTCTAAATATTACAGTATCAGCATTTGACAGACACTTTTTCAGCCTGCAGAAATGCTCTGTAGTCTCCATTATGAAGATGCTGTTCAAACATTATATAAGTTGAAATAAAAATATGTTGTGAAGCTAAAACCTTAGAAATGAACCAGATCTTCCCTGACAAACCATGTCCTCATGGAGCTCACTTTGTGTAAGCAAGCTGAAAGCACAATGCTACAGCACACAGATATCCTAAACAATCACATCACCAACAGTTTGGTGATGAATCAATGGTGTGATGCCCAGGGGTCAATAAACTTTAGTGAATGTAGTTTTGCTAAAATGTCCACACTGTCAAATAATAAGTCTGTATGTACCTAAAGTCCACTTTACAGGAACACCTGTACATTTATGCAGTTGGTTAATCAGCTGCTGCTGTGGCAACTACACAATGCACAAATTATGCCGATACAGACCAGGAACTTAAGTTAATATTTATATTAAACATCAATGAGGAAATGGCAAAGAATTTCACACGCAACAATATCTACATTTTATACTGAATGGTGCGAAAAACCTTCCTGTGAGTGGAGAGTCTGCTGGCAAAAATGTCAGAAGTTTGAGAAGCAGTTACTCATATACCACTTGTAACTACTGTGGTGACCACAAAAGCATCTCAGCATGCACAACACATCAAACCTTGAGGTGGTAGATTATAAAAACTGAAGAACTGAAGCCAAGAACAGAAATCTAAGGTCATCATGGCCCTAAACCAAAATGAATAGTTAAAAATAATAATAATAATAAAAAAAAAAAAAAGTCACCTGGCTATTTTTCAGTCTCTGAGTTTTTGCACAAGATCACAAGAACTTGATGTGGAGCTTCTGCTGTTGTAGCCCATTCATCTCAAGATTCGATGTGTTCTGCATACTGAGAAGCTATCAAGCTCAGCGTGGTTGTAAAGAGTGAATTGTCAGCTTAAACAAGTCCTACCCTTCTTCTCTGATTTATGTCATTAGCAACATTAGCAAGGTGTTTCAGCCATGAAATCCAAGGCTTTGTAGGATGTTTTTTGCACCATTTTGAGTGAACTAGACACTGTTGTGTAAAAATCCCAAGAGATCAGCAGTTTATGTGTATTTATGTGTTTATCAGCAATTAATGTGTTTTGTCTCTAACTATTGAAATAGAAAAGTGTTTTCATGTTGGTCTGTACTTGAGAGCAGACAGAAGCAATTTCCTTTTGTGCGTAAACACACTTGGTGAATAAAACCCGATCCTGATTCTGATTTATGAAACATTCAAACCAGCCCGTCTTGAACCAACATCCATGCCAGGATTAAACTCACTGAGATCACACTTTTTCTTGATTTGATGTGAATATTAACTCAAGCTCTTCTGTATCTGAATAATTTTATTCATTGTCTTTTTGGCCAGTTGGATAACTGTATAATCAGCAGGTGCTCCTTTTAAAGTGAACAGTGATCATATCTGGATAGATGGCTTATGGTCGTATAATCAATCTGTGCTGGGCGGTGGTGTGTGTGTGTGTGTGTGTGTGTGTGTGTGTGTGTGTGTGTGTGTGTGTGTGTGTGTGTGTGTGTGTGTCCTCACCATTTCAGCCCAGAGCGGCGGGCGATTTCTCAAAATCTACTGCAGAGGTATGGCGCTAAATCAAAAAATATTTCACTTATCTAATATAACTTATTACCGTGGTCAGGTATTGATCACGTGCTTATTCCCGATAAAGAAGTGACTGCGATATTTGTTACTCCTGATTTCGCCTCAGCTATATTAGCCGCGTTAGCTAGTTCAGTTCATTTGAGAGCTTCTCGTTGTATTGCAGCCTTGCGAGCTGTTCACTGATGTCTTTGTGGTGATCGGAAACAGATAATCAGGTATAATTAGTTATATTAACGTTGTTTAGACTTTTCAGTACTGTTATGTTCGCTTAGGTAATTTTATGAATCTGGTACTGCTTCAAGCTAGCTCCGGTTTCAGCCTTCACGATGGTCTATTGTTCTCTAACAAAAAGCCCGCCCGCTAGATGTAGCTTATTTCTGCACCATTTCTGTGTTTAATAATATTTTACGGATGATAAATGCTTCTGATGATGATGATGATGACGATGATGGTGATGATGATTTTGATTAACATCGGGAGCGGGGGCGGGTGGGGTAGTTCTTATACTGAATATTGAAGGTTTTCCAACAGACTTTTAAGAAGCTTTTTTGATTCTTAGAGTAGGAAATATTGACCTATAATTGTCCCTGTCATTTCTTTGTGCTTGCTTCACCGTACAGGCACCAGCTGTGATTTTCACGTAACAGAATGGTGAAAATCTTCGTAGGGAACCTTTCCCCAAACACAACTACAGACGAGCTTCGGGCCTTGTTCTCCCAGTATGGTAAAATATCAGAGTGTGACATCGTGAAGAACTTCGGCTTTGTCCACATGGAGAACAAAGCTGAGGCAGAGGAAGCCATCCGTGGCCTTCACCATTATATGCTCAACGGTCTGGCCATGAATGTGGAGATGAGCCGAGGGAAACCCAAAGCCTCCACCAAGCTCCATGTAGGCAATATCTGTAGTAATTGTACCAACCAGGAGCTGCGGGCCAAGTTTGAGGAGTTTGGCCCAGTGGTTGAGTGTGACATAGTAAAGGATTATGCCTTCGTACACATGGAGCGAGTGGAAGATGCGATGGAGGCCATTCGGGGCCTAGACAACACGGCATTTCAAGGTGAAGCAGCAAAAATAAGCTAGCTTTTTGCCTGTCCATGGAGGGCTTTCATGACCCAGAATTTTGAAGCGTTTAAAATTTACCTCAGTAACATTTTTTTTTACTATTTATAGCATGAAGCAGGTGGGTAAGTAAATGCACAATATCAGAGTCTATGTAATTATTGAAATCTGAGTAAGTCCCTATTTTATTGGGTATTGCCCTTAAGGCCAAAGAAACTAACCATGTTTTTTTTTTTTGTTTGTTTTTTTCTTTGTTCAAAAGTTATATGCAAAATTTATTGTTGCATGCTTCCCACATTCTTAAGGTATTTCAGTATTTCATATAGGTGTGTAGTGAAGAATTTAATTTGATTCAATTATTTGTACAACTCCTTCAATTCAATTGCATGGCCACATTTCAGCTGTTGATTCAGCAAAGTTTTTGGGATTTTAACCCAGTCCTAAATTATGCATACAATCCATATTATAAAGCAGATTATTATCAAGAAGCATCGTAGAAATGTCTTCCGTTTTTCTTTTTCCTAAGGCAAACTGATGAGCGTGAAGCTTTCGACTAGCCGCCTGCGTACAGCACCGGGAATGGGAGAGAGAACGGGTTGTTATCGGTGCGGGCAGGAAGGCCACTGGTCCAAAGAGTGCCCACTGGACCAGAACGGCTCCTACCGTGAGAGCCAGGGCTCAGAGGGATATGGCGCTCCCCGGTTCGGTGCGAATGGCGGTGGTGGTCGCGGTTTCCAACAGGGCTTCAATGGCGATCCGAGCTTTGGCAGCAACTATGGGCCTGTTCAAAGCTTCTCCCGTGGTGCTGGTTATGGGGGTCCTGGGTATGGCAGGGGAATGGGCATGGGCATGGGCTCGAGCACAAGCACGGGTACTGGCTATAACGGTGCGATGAGTTTCGGTGTTGCGGCGGGATACGGCGTGGGCGCGACGTACGGCAGTGAGGCGGCATACGGCAGTGGTGTCAGCTACGGCAGTGCGGTGCCCGGGTTCCCTGCGCGGCGAGCGTCCTACGATGAACGGGATCCGTACGGGGTGGTGGACTACTACGAAAAGTATCGTGCGCGTCCCTATGGAGGCAGTTATTTTGACGACAGACAAGCTGTCCCACTTCCCGGCCCTCCTCCTCCCCCTGTGTCCTCGGCCATAAGCACAGAGCGCATGCCCTCGTCTAGCCTCGACCTCTATGAGCGAAACCCCCTCGCTCCTCCTCAGGCTCCGGGTTCTTCGTACTACGGCCGTGATAGGAGCCCGATTCGAAGGCTCCCTCTCGAGGTGGAAGGATACGCGTATGATCGTGCGCATGTTGCCTCCATTTCTTCGCTCCCTCGGAGCTCTGCGTTTGACATGCCGCGGGATCCTTACGCCGACCGGGCACGCTACGCGTATTAACCTAACATCTGTGCGCGAGTCATACGTGTGCACAACACAGACTATACATTACAGTGAATGTTGAGAACGCTAGTGATGTTTCTGGACGCGTGTGTAGCATTCTGTATTGAGTAGTAGTCATGCTATCATGTGAAATATGTGGTCGATTTTTGGCATTGTTTAAGCTTAGTCGCACGGTGCAGTCATAATCCTAGCAGGAAATCCTTGAGTGATCTAATGATTAACTAGTTGTGTTGTGATGCCTCTTGTTTTGTTTTATTTGTTTGTGTTTTTTTTTTGCAGGTATTCTTCTATCATGCCTCCACAGACACACATCATCACTTAACATTATAGTGAATACTATGGTGCTTGAATGTGGTGGAGCAGATTAGGTGCTTTATTCTAGTAGTTGTATGTTCAGTATTTCATGTAGGTGTTCTCAAAGTAGCATTTCACTAACATTTTCATCCTGGTTTTAGTTGCTTGCTAACCCTAACCCTTTTTTTTTGTTGTTGTTCATCTCCTAAGGAGATAACACAATGCCTAAATTCATACTGAATGCTGTATGAGTAGATGGGATGATTACAAAGATTTACACATTTGGAATTCTGTAAACTTTTACATTGTACTGTTTTTGTTTACTGTTAGGAATGTCAATACTAATTATGGAATAATATGTAATCCTCAACTGGGTGGGTTTTTAAAACTTGATTTCCCTTTTCATGTTACAGTTTTTAATGTACATGCTGACTAATCTACTTAAATCTATCTTAAAATTGGAACAAATCTGTATGGAATGTATAGAATATATCAGCTGAAACCAGGTTTCTAGCAGTTTAAGACCTGTAGATTTTGAACCCATCCAATGAATATCATCTTTTGATCTGAAAAGCTCATACATTTGTGATTTATTTCTTTTTTTTCAGTGTTGATTGTCCTAATTTCTGTATGTATCTAAATCCAAAAAAGGGTTTTGGTATTTGCTTAGAATACGGTGATATTTTTAACAATGTTGGATCTCTGTGCTTCTACATTTTTCAGCATGAATAACCATCATGAAATCCAGATTCTACAGCAGTTCACACAGATTAATACAAAATACAGCTTTATGTTTGAATCTGTTTGAGACCCCTTGGTAAATTTATAGCTCTGCACTACATTAAATTTGATTGCTACAAAGTGTGCTGCGACGTTTTTTAAAAACGAACCAGTTTCTTGTGTAATAACACGCTTCCATTGGAAAGGTCTTGGGCGGTGACGGCGGCGGCGGCAGCAGCAGCAGTAGTAGTAGCAGCGGTTGTACTGATGATAGGATTTAACCTTGTGATAAGTTGTATTGCAACTTATTCCTTAATAAAGGCGCTGTATGCAGATGTGTTTTTGTATTGTTTTCTTATGGTTATGTGAAAAAACTTTCACATTGTTAAACGATGCAAGTGAGTCAAAAGGCTAATGTCTACTTCCCAGGTTTAAAGTGAAATTCTGAAGGTTTTTTAAAAGACAAAACTGATTGAAGTACCCGTTACAAATAAATGCTAAAATTAACCATCAGGAGCATTATTCCTTACTCAGCTAAAATGAAGTGACAACTTGTAATGCTGTCACATTGCAAAGCTCTTCTAATCAAATCCGATCATTTGCCTTTCAATATTCGGACTAGTAATTGTTTTTCTTTGCTTAAATGTCGGTTTCCTGAAACCTTACTTTAAATGATAAAATCAGCATATTCATAAATCATTGACAAATGCGGTGAGTATGGCTACATGAAGTTTGTTGTGCTAATGTACTGCTTCCTGTCACGTTCTCGTTCACGAAGCTGAGATCCAGACACGCGTCTCACTATTCACATACACATGGACCACTAGCAGTGACGTAGTGTATATCAAAGTCAAAGTGAACTTTAGCTGTAAACATACAACAATAAACAGCCACAACTGGTAACAAATAGACAGCATACACTATGGTACAGTAATCAATACACACACACAGTTCATACTGAAAGTCAGATTATTGCACACGAAATGTCATTTCACATGGTTGAATTATTGCTCAATGATAACCAATTATATAACATACAACAGTCTGCAACAACAACCAGTAAACATAATAGACTATGCAGTCTGCATAATAGACAGTACAGGAAAACTATACACAAGAACATAAGAGAAATATTGCACGATCAGTATGTGCGCGCTGGTATAAGTGTATCAGATGAAGCAGGGTTCAGGACTGCACCTAACAATCTAGCAACTGAACGTATATACACTATACGCTCACATACACCCTTTGCTGACTCGTGTTTCTACACCTTTACCATGACACATAAGCACATCTTCCTGTTTAAATTCACAATTCATCACTAATCTTCAGTAACTGCTTTATCCTACTCATGATCACAGTCTTTCTGGAGTCTATCCAAAGAAATTCAGACGCAGACGCTTTATGATAATAAAATTTCTGGGACATGGAAGGAAACTCAGGGAGATGTGGAGATTGGGAGAACATGAGAAAGTCTCTGTACAGACAGTAAACTGAGCTCAGGTTTGATTTACGACAGATGTGAATAATACAAAATACTTTTTGAAAATCAGATGCTGATATGGCCATCGGCGTTTAGATATGGTGGCACATTTAATGACCTTATTTCAAGAAAGAGCCTAATGACAATTCTGGAGACTTTTCCTTTCTGTTTCCATCATTGTCTGCATTCTTGATAAAAAAAAAACAAACAAACAAAAATAAATAAAAGCAAATGTGTTTATTATTATTATTATTATTATTATTATTATTATTATTATTATTATAGAATTAGAGAATATAAAGGTTTTACAACTATTATTTTATCTACCTTTTTTCATAAGCTTAATGTTAATAAACTTCATATACCTTTCTTCATATACCTTTTTTGTTATGTGATATGCAAATAATCATGAAGAATTAATGAATGCAAAAATATGACCAGAGGAACACAAATTATTCAAAGAGGAGTTTCTATTTATTGGTTGTGGCATGGATTTTAGTGGCGTCAAAGCTACCCCCATCTATACGACATGCGATAGATTAATGTTAATCCTTCTGAAACCGCGCAGTCATTCCATGTGCCAGAAACAGCACACTACAAACTACAGAGGGGTAATCAGCAGTGCCATGTGCAATATCTTTTAGGTGCACTGTCTAGTGAATATGGCTTCGTGCGTGCTCAGCGTGTGATATTTTTGAGCCCTGGTTATTCGGTGTTGATTTATCCAATAGCAGATAAATAAAAAATAAAGGCGGAACAACGCGAAGGAATTTCTGTCCAATACAAGAGTAAAACGTAATGATTGTCACCTATTTTGACCAATGAGAAGGCGTCTAACTCGACCCCGAACGTTCTTTGTCCACCTTAACGGCGCCATCTTGGCCAACCGGACCGTGACACAGGGAAGGTTGTATAGCATTCGGTGTGTTCCAGGTTATTTTCGGGAAGACGTTAGTCTTATGAATTTTTAGGTAGAAGAAACTCGTCGTATTAGAGGAAGATAAATACATACGGAAATGGCAACGGGAGCAAACGCAACCCCGCTGGGGAAGCTGCACCCGAGTATCGGCGCTAAACGAGGCTTCGACTCGGGGCCCGGTGCTGGCTTAATGCCTCCGCCGGGGCCTCCAGCCTCTTTCCCGCTCCAGAACTTTCCCCAGATGCCGGGTGCCGCTTTCCCAGGATTTCCCGGGGCTGCTGGTTCATTACCAAACCCACAACTTGGTATTCCGCAATCACAATTAGGTAAAGTATCATCTGCTTGGGATGCTGTTTAATTAACCTTAGCATTAGCTATTGTGGTGGAGTTGCGCGCGCGTGGCCTCGTCTCCAGAACCGTCTGCTAGTTCAGCTCGAAGGCGCGAGAAACAAGTACAAGAATTTTTTGCACAAGTAAAAAAAAATATGTCATAGTAACACATCGGATTCGACTATTTGTTAATTTTTATTTTACAATTTACCTAATCAAAGCCAGGTGTTTGCTGCAGCTCTGCTAACACATGGTTCAGAGATTGCAGTGCAGCCCCATTCACCCTTATCTTTTACTAATTAATCGTATATATCTCGGCTTAGTTCGGTTTCTTTTCCCTAAACACACGTGTTGTGTTATTTCCGTACAACACTTTTCTTTCACCTTGGTTTCAAACCTATTTGTTTGCTACTCGCACCCGTTTATATAAACTATAGTGTGAATTTCCTCTTTGATGTGACAGACTCTTCAGCAAAGACCCACCACTTTTTTTGTGCTTTGCTGTTTCAAAGAAAGATTTATATATATAGACGCCTGTCAGTAAAGATTTAAAAGGAGCTCGTGTACAGTCCGCCATTTTGTAATTGCGCAATATTCACACGGTAGTTTGTGGACAAAGTTGCCTAACAGTTTATCTGCTTTTTTGTCAGTAGGATTGCATTTCCAGTAAGGGAATCCAGTGAGCATTGATGCTCCATGTATTTTACAGGGCACTGATAGCTTCTGTTTGCGATTGAGTCAACACTTAAGAATCAGAATAAGAATGCCTGACTATCGATCAGTGAGTGCTCATAAAGCACAAATAAGCGGTTGATTGTGACACACCCTTGAATTGGCGGACCATTATGAGCACAGCACTGCATTTGCATGTGGTTTTTGGCATTGGAGTGACACTATCGGCATTACTGAGGGTTTTAAACATGTAAATGTAACTGCTGAGTTGAATATCCTGTCGGCAACATCCTCTGGTCAGAAACTGATCTTAAGTGGTTAGGAAGGTAATTTTACAATATTTGACCAAATTTTTTGTTGTATGTTTTCAATGATAAATAGGTTATATACAAGTTTAGATACTACTTGAACTGATGGGATTCAGTTGACAGTTGTCCTGTAGGTCTAATATTTTCCTGATAAAATGTATTTTGTTAGTTCTTTCTATAACTCTGTTCTTGACTCCCCAACACCTGTCCTTGACAGAGATGAGTCTGAAGAAGAGGAAAAAGAGTCGCTGGAGCAGCGAGACCCCCGATCAGAAGACCATTATCCCAGGAATGCCCACAGTCATCCCTCCTGGCCTTTCTCGTGAGCAAGAGAGAGCTTATATAGGTAATTATGAGATGAAATCTTTCCTCTGAATGTCTGAGATTAATCTGTCCTGTTGGTGGACACCCTGCAAGGTTTATACTCTGTACATCCCTACAGTTCCCTTTTCAGTTCATTTCTTTTCAGTACAAAATGTTATGTACCCATTGCTTCATAACAATTTGCACATCATTCAGAGGACGTGGTTGTAGAGCTGACTTGCTACATGTTGTTCAGATATTAACGAACATGCATGCCAGAACACTGCTGGCGTAGTGCAATGCAGTTCAGGTCTAAAAATTTGCAGTGACGTTCTTTAATGTCTGGGCAAATTTAAAAAAAAGGAGTACATGGTCACTTAATCGGCCTCAAGTTAAGTTCAGGGTCCTTTCAAATCTTACAAACTGTGCACTGTTCTGCACTATGATTTAGTTATTTGTGATATTGACACAGTAGCCACAGTCTCTCTGATGTTGCTGCTTGTTGTGAGTTGTCTGGCTGTAGGATATCATTGCTGCTCATGTTAACCATGGAAAATGTTTTAACCAGATTCTGATTGGCTGCAGAGCAGGCAAAGCGGGGCTAACATGAATCGCAGTCATCTTCATCACCAGTGTGTGTACTGTGTAATAAGTTTGTTGTCTCCATTTCTGTCAGGTGCTTGCTCTAAGGTAGCATGTGGTTTAGTTATATTTCAAATCGCATGTGACTAATCTTATACTTTGTCCCTTCTCAAAAAATTCTCAACCCATTCCACCTGGATATGTTAATGCATGGGTTTTGCAGTGCAGACCTTCCTATGCAGGTTCAGTCATAATGGCCCAATTATTGTTCCAGATTAATCATGGATAGTTTGATTATTTTAACAAACATTGCTGGAAACATTTAACATGTGAAACGCTAACTGTGCAATAGCATTTATTTCATTTCTGGTAACTTGGGCCTGTTTTATAATAGTATGAGTTACAAGTATTATAATATAACATTTGATCCTTCTAGAAATCCGCTTGTATCTGAGATTTAGTTATCCTTGTGTAGATATCTTCACATGTAATTTTTGGCACCTATATACGTAATATGCAAAACAGAAATTTCCTTCTCTACAGGCCTGTAGGTTAGCACATGCGCTCTGTCATTGCCTATTTCCATTAATGACATCAGCAATGTTAACGCAGCCCGAGACTTTATCCTCAGCCTAACTTTCTCCCTGTGCTTTCTTTTTGGTAACCATGCAAATCTGGTGCATTCACAATAAAACTGGCATGCTATCAGTGAAATTTAAGTGTTGTTCTGTGGCACAGATCACTAAACTTTAGGAATGATTACTTGTCAGTTTTCAGAGAAACTACACTTTACTCTGGCAGACTCCCATTTTGTGGCACCACTTGTTCAGAATAAACTAAATTAGTAATGTTGTAATAATAAGCAGCAAAAAGGAAAGCTGTGTGAAAGCAGACAGTAAAGACATATGAATACGAATGGTGGCATTCAGTGGAAGCCTGCCTCAGTGAACATTTTTCTCATGAAATGTTTTGTGAAATAATTGTGAATTTAAATTGAAACCCTTCCCCCAAATGTAAATTTTAACCGTCCATTTTTTTCTTCAGTTGTATGTATTATGTATAAACTGCTACTGCTGTGTGTCTAAGAAAAGTTGCTTTCATTACAGGCTCCCTAGGAGCATAGGAGTTATTATTCCTAGTACAAATCTGTATGTCTGCTCTTTCCAGATATTAGGAAGGGTTTCAGACCAATTTGAAAGTCTTGATCATGTATCATGTTAATCATATTGTTTCTTTTTATGACTTGTAATCACACTGCCACTGAAATTAAATGCTCTCTTTGTTTGGGGTGTTTTTTTCTGCTAACCACATTTTTCTCCATCCTTGTTTTTTGTTTTCTTTCCTAACCTGATTTCTTCCAGTCCAACTGCAGATCGAAGACCTGACTCGTAAACTGCGTACAGGAGACCTGGGAATCCCTGTTAATCCTGAGGACAGGTCGGAATAACCATTTAAACCCAACAACAGTAACACCTTCTTTACCTCTTTTTATCTGTTTTCAATTATGAAGTTAAATCTTAAACAAAATGGCTCTATGTTTATACAGGATACACATAAGGAAAGTAATTCAGTTATGTCTTTAGAAATGTAGTCATGGTAGTGTTTAAGAAAGTTCTAAAGTTCTTTGGTAATTGTCCAGGGATTATGGTAAGGGATATCATGTCTTTGCTTCTTGTCGTGTTTTTTTTTAAATTTTTTTATTATTATTATTTTTAATAAAATAAGTATTAATAGTAAAATTAGTAATTAAAAAATATTACCACTCTTGCACTCTTTTATTATGAATGTATACATGGTCACAGTAGTTGGATTTTTTTTTTTTTTTATTATTATTATTTAGTTTTATTTATTTATAAGTTGACAAATTTGTATTTTAAAAACATTACCACTCTTGCCACTTTTATTATGAATGTATACATGGCCACAGTAATTGGATTTTTTTTTCCCCTCACACTTTTCAGTTGATCATTTTAACTGAAGAGGCAAAGGCATGATGAATGCTTAGCTCTTAGGTAATTCATCCTAAAAATCATTTTCATACTTGCCAGTCTGTAACATGCTGAGAAAATTCAGATTAACCAGATGTACACCTTCCAGTATATAGAATATTTTAATTTTTTCCTGAACCACCAGATGTGTTTAATTGGTTTAATAAGAAATCAGATGCATCATTTCTCTATACTGGAAAGCAGTATCACATTAAAATATCAGCAAGGCAAATATGAAAATGCTGGAGATGATTTGGTGGAATTCACCTTTAAGCTAAGCATTTAGTATTAAAGGAAAGAAGCATTTAACTGCAAATGAACTAAATTCTTTTTCATCATTTTTATTGTCATTTACTCCTTCGTCTTAGACCAAGAAACTTGGCTAGCTTTCCGTTCAAATGTCTTAAATTCCATCAAATGTCTTTTGTCCAGTTTTTCTGTTTAAAGCTTATCAACCCCCTTTAGTAATTTAGTTTGTTAGCGCGATTAATTTACAGTATAAAATGTTTTGCAGGTTAATTTTTAAGTTTTTAGATTATTTTGCAGGATTCCTTTCCTTTAAACAATTCAGGGAGACTAACTGTTTTCCAGATCTGACTGATAACATAAGTGCTATCAGTAATATAGCAAGAATCTATATTTCCTTTTCTATAGTATTGTAGATTTCTACATTTCTGTAGGTTAGTAGAATTTTATATTTATTTCTTGTCTAATCCTAGGCGTGCTATTTTTAGATGCTGTGATAATTTACTGTATTCCTTTTTTATGCGTCACGTTTGAGCTTAAAATATGTTTTGAAGCGCTTTATTCTGGTGGTGGCTATCTAATATATTGTGCATCATCAAATGTTATAAAATCCACTAATGTTTTGGCTGATTCCCACCAGAAGAGTGTACAATATATTATCTTTGATTTTTGTTGTATATTTGCCATATTCACAGCGCAGTTGTATGCATGAAATTGTTTAACTGCATTAAGGAAATAGACTTAGTATCTGAATATGTGAATAAGAAAAAGAATCAGTTGTAGTTGTATGCTTTACCTCTCTAGTCATGTAGCAGAACATTTTTAGAAGTACATATTTGTCTCTATTTTAGTTAAAGCCCCTACTAAAATCCATAGTTTAGTTTTACAGATTTTAAAACGCTCTCCTCTTCAGTTTTGAATTGCTGAATTTTGTGAAGGTCTTTGATGATTTTCCATGTAGGGAATTACATCATGTTGTCCAGGAATTTTCACAGTATGCCAGATTTCTTCCCTGGAAGACCGCTCTTGGAGAACACTGTCCTTGCTGGTGTAACCATAACCCTAATGACAACGATGGCTTGCGCATAGTTTGCATAAGCCTCTAACTTTAAAGCTGGAATTTTAATGTTGCTCAAGCGAGAGTCTCTCTTTGCTAGCCAGCTATCTCTTCCTCCCATAGTCTCTCCAGCATGATCCTAATCCAAAGTTTCCACAGCACAGCCAAAAACAAGGTTTGTTTGAGAAGATCTGCTCACTCCAGGATTTAGGAACACACCCCCACTTGCGTTACACTAAAAAGGGTCTTTCAGGTTGCCAGCGCTGGAGTTTGCAAGACAAAAGAGAGACTTGTTTTGGTTTTTTTTTTTAATTTATTTTTTTGTTGGTTCAGTCTTTTTTTTTTTTTTTTTTTTTTTTTTTTGGGTGTGGTGCATTTAAATTTTTAGGTGTGTTTTTTTTTTTTTTTGGCCGAAAAAAAGGTGTGTTTTTTTAATATAAT